>JAOXNN020201043.1:0-23135 GCA_028571205.2 Hydropsyche betteni | reverse complement strand
ATGATACATGAACTCGAGATCGAAACCCAGAGCAGTAAGACCAGAACAATCAAAAACCTGGGTCTTCTCCCGGGATTCCCCATTCCTGAGGATCTGTTGCTGGGGTTAAAGGGGTACAGGCCTAGAGGTTCGGTGTTGACTTCGACTTACATGTGAAGGTTGACCCGTTATGATCAAATGCATTTAGATCACATTGTACAATGTATCCTTGGAGAAGAGTCAGTCTATCTTTCTGTTCCCTCACATAAACAAATCAACGAAAACATTAAGCACCACCCGTCAGGTCAGAGCCTGGTAGCCACCGAGCTAAAAATCTCAACTTCCTCACGAGAAATCTTGTATTCGGATACCTGCTTCATAAAAATAATACCTTTTATGCACGGATATTCTGTTAAATTTCAAACATATTCAATAATTTGGTAGCTGTAACAAATTAAGTTTTTTTAGCTGGAAAGTCAATAAGCCACCCGGTCGATCACGCTCTAATCAACTATTTTAACCAAAATAACCGATTCATCCCTCCATAAACCTTCTCCAGGTAAAACATTCGTCCACAAATCTGTAATCAGCTACAATATCCTGAATGGCTTTAATTTATTGATTATCACGTAATAATTGAAAATTTAACAGAACACCGGAGCTAACTTACAATAGACTCTTAATATACCGCATTTTATAGACATCATGCTTATTTCGGCTGGGAGGTTTAAAGTTTGTTTTTCGCAGACAAATATCTGTTCAGATGGTGTTTGTACCTCTACTTTACAGTCGATTTTTAATCTTCCGATATCTTTCTGAAGTCCTCGCTTACGTATGGAAACATATTCCTTATGTATGGTTGCTGCCACAGTCCGGTATCCAGCATCACCTCCAACAACGCATTCTTCTCTATTAATATTTAGTCATTGTCCTACGGTAGGTTCTTTAAATCAATAAACTTACCCATATCCTGCTGTTTACTCAGTTTATCTCCATCTTCAACAGTCTGTCTCTCTCTCAACTACTTTATCCCAGCCACATTGTAGTTGTTGCAGAACACCACCGCAGGAGACCTCAATTGGTAAATAGCCAGATAAAGTAACAGATTCTCATAAGGTATAACTGAATCAGCGTAGGTCAACTTTAGGTACTCTTAAGGCCAATACTCCCCATTCAGGTTTGGTTTACTGTAATAGTCAAAAAATGTAGTTTTAAGAGAAGCTAGAGAGATTTTAGAAGTGATGATTCTCCTAAACATTAGTTCGGACATTCCAGCACTAAAAATGCTCTTTTCTCTGAGTAGCATCGATAAAAATATAGGGGCGATCATTTACTTCATACCCAGTTCAGATGTGCGCTTAATTAACCATTCTTTGTTGCTCAGAAGATTAGCTGCGACCTCAGACAAAGGTTGTGTAGATTTATCAGAGCTATAACCTGTAGAAAAAAACACTTCAGGGCTCAGCAGCATCTATGTCACATTATGAGGAACTTCTGGGTTCTAATCCAGTATTGCTGTAGGATCCTCCACCATTCCTTTATACACATTGTCCTGAATGACCTGGCCGAAGAGGCGCCTGTTGGAGCCTATGATAGGTGCGAAATCAGACTGAATTATTATGTTTTAGATTTATGAAGTGGTTTCCCTGTTTCTTGATGTCTTTCCTTTAAGAGAAGTCATTTCGTCCGAGTTGATGATATCCATATGAGAATTGAACTTTTCAATAGAGTCATAAGAGTAAGGGAGACCCACAAGTTTAGTTGTATTGCTTATGATTACTGTTTATATGCTGAGGCTACACGAGTCATCCCTCATCCAGCTATCAAAAGCAGCTTTAGAGCTACTGGCCCAGAATCGGATATGGGAAATCCTTCGAAGAAGATGAATCATCAGAGTGATGTTAAAAATTAATTATACAATATGTTGGTGATTGAGGCTTAACTCAAACTAATGTATTTAGTCATTCTCACTTTATAAGCAATTTATCAGGAGAACCATTTACGAGTGCCTTCAACCAAATCATTATCGAATTTCTCAAATAGCTGACTAATACTCTTTGCCTCACTAACTGCATCAAACCTCCACAACTCGTTCTTGTTTACTGTAATACTCCATCCTACCTTGCTACCCTTCTTCGATAAGTAGTTGTCAGCTTGGTTGCGAATAGCAAAATACCCGCTTCCTCTATCCTAAAGTCTAAACATCTCACTTTAGCCCAAATCGTAGATTAACTTGACTCTTTAATGAGGGTAGATTGACCCGCCGAGATACAGCTCACTGAAGCATTGCTTAATAGCGAATCCTTTGCCATGCTCTTCAAAGATCATCTTCTACAATTCTAGGTTCTGCTACTTTATCTACAACTATCTTCCAAACGTACTCACTCCACCAATAAACCCACCTGTAGCGTTCCGAATACCTGCCTTCATGCCAAAGGGAGCCATTACAATTCGACCTTCCTCTATCTGTATTTAGAAAAGTTATTTCTAAAGTTAGTCAAGTAACCATATTTCAGTAGGTCCAGCTTGAGTACTCCAACTTAAAGTTTGTCCTTTTTTGGATAGATAATTGTCGAACTAATTAGTCATCATAATTTGTCCATCTTTTTCAGCAATTATGTTAAACTGTTGCGAACTGCAAATATCAGTAACTAAACTCAATTTCTCATCAGTGTGGTCCATTCCTAAGTTCAGACCACTTATCTTCTGACAGAATATTATCTTCTCATGGAGGTGCTTCACAATAAAGTTCTGGTCGTCTGCTGATTTATCGCTAACCATAAGCTGTTGCCCAGTAGTCTTAGTACCACCCACCCAACCTCCAGTAAAGTTACGTATGGAAACTACAGTACCTGGCAATGGAATAGAAGAGCTTAGTTAGTGTATTTCTGGAGATACCTATGAAAGTGATGGTTTGCTAGTCTTAATGAGAATAAACCTCCAAGCTTCATACAAGCTATCATTAGTTGACCACTCTACTTTGCCTTGTTTAACACCCAGTTTGTTCCCATGTAAATTGTAAATATTGACAAAACCATTCGGAAGCTGAACTGAATAACTAAAGGTCTCATGCAGTTCATTCAAATCTACCAGTATCAGCTATTAGTTATGACTTTGAATAAATAGTCCACTCATTTACTGCTTGAGTACGAACTGTCTACCTTCAGCCTCGAATAAAAACACTTCTGCCTATCCTAAGTTATCAGCTATTTCGATTCTCTCATGTCTGTTAGTTCGGAAACCTACATAACCTCCGTTGCCATTCTGAAGAGCGATGAGATCTCCATTGAGAGGGTAATGCATTTCCTATTATTTCAATTACAATTCCCTTTGATTTCAAATTAACCAATTCGAGTAATTCAAACAAAAAACATGCACTTCAAGCATCAAGCTCGTGATGTTACTTAGGTAAACAGACTCAGCAACTCTTCCTTGTTGATTTTCCCATCAATATTCCGGTCCAGGTCTTTAATGAATTTGTCAACTGTTGCTTCCTAGACATTTGTTGCAACTCTGCGAAATACATCAACAATCAGTTTCTGTACCTCACTCTTCTAAAGAAAACCACTTTTATTTGTATCGTAACTATCGAATAGTGTGTCCACTGCCATCTGGAGTTTGTTTTTATTGATTGTTGACATCAAAAATTAAAAAAATACTGTCTTAAAGCAATCCAAATCAATTAAATACAAAATCTTTATAAATTAACCTTCGAGTTAAAACATTTGTGAGTGTCCTGACTTATATCAAAATGATCATTGGAAAGATTAAGATTTAATTAATAGAAATAGATTTAAATTACAACCATTCGTAACATAGGAGTTGATTCGATGAAAAGGGTTTGTTAACCTTGAGATTGTATTGTCAAGGTAATTTTGTTTAATTGAAAATGTGCTTATGTATTTAAATGATTTCTCAATACATCACCAAGACGCAGCATTGTAGACCACCTCGAGCAGCACTGTACCCGCCTGTTCTCCTTTATGGCTCACCGCTACTGGCACTACATATTTCAACTATCATTACATAACGCCGGTTTGTTAGGATTGTTAAAAGCTCCAGAGATATTGTATGTGCCAGTGCCTACAACATCATCAGCTCCAGTGTCGTCATCAAAAACGTCGATCTTGAGAGTGCTGTCCTTCGAATCGAAACATAAAGTCTCATCCCATTTAGGAGTTTTGCCAGCACCTCCTTTTACAGAGGTCTTCTTCTTTTCATTTCCTATCTGTACTACACAGTAGGGGTCCTACATCACATAGCCGATACCATTTTGCCGATAGCGTCAAGATCCTTGAGGAAGTTGCCTTCGATGACTCTAACTTTGAGTGCCATTAAAAATAAATAATCCTAATTTATGCTGCTAAAGATACTTAAGCGTATTAGATTAAAGTATTGATAAAAGAATAAGAAGAGTAATTAATAATCGTCAAACGAACAAATAGAGGTTGACTGATAATGGTAAAAAACAAAAAACTTCGAAATGAATATTGTAGATATTTTTTTATTATTAGACAGTCTGAGTCAACCCCTTAGCATCGACACTTATGGATAGATGTAAGCAGTTGACTGAGAAACCGTGGTATGAATAGAAAACAAGTCTTAGGCTTCGGTGGGGAAACCTCAAGATGTCGGGACCCAGATTCATCTGTCGGAAAACTAACTTTGAGTTGTCTCAAATGATACCGTCCTTTAATAAGCTCAGGATTAAAATATTACCGCCATAATAATAGTTCAATATTATGAGATCATTAAGGACTCTCTTTCATAAACGAAGACTCGACTTCACGAAGATCAACTTTAAAAGGTTGAAGCCAAAACCCAAAAAACCAAGAAAGAAGAATGCCCTAATCAGGAATCGATAATTATTGGAGCAAATGGCCCTCGATTCTGCTAACCCAAGACGATGCAAGTTAAAGAAACTTAGACCTCTAAAAATCCAGTCAATCCATACGCGCAGACGTACACGGAAATCCACCTCCAAACATAAACCCATGAGTCTTAGTAAACCGAGAGGACTGGCTAAGACACGACCCAGAGAAACCACATAAAGAAAAAGGAGGGTGAGACAACAGCCACCCCCTTAGCCTCCAAAGCCCCAGCCCCAGCCTATGATAGAGTAGGTCAAGAGCTAGAAAAGTAAGAAAAGTTAACATGTTGATTCATCTGAGATTGTTGAATAGCAGGTAAAGCAGCAGGATGCCTTCGATGACCCTAAATATTTCCCCATTCACATATAAAAAAGTCCTACCAATTTCTAAGTACTCAACCAGCTGCGAAGAATTGTTAGCAGTATGTTGCACAGACCCAATTTCTCCTTCAATAACGATTCAAATGTTCCCGAGCTGCTGTAAATCTGTGATCTTTTCGAAAGTAAAGAAATCGACGTGGCCGACTTGCTATTCACAGGTGCCTGTAATGACATAGTGTCTCTGACAGGGAGACTCAGGAACAGGAACTACAGCAAGATGCCGATTATATACTCAAGACTGCAGGCAGAGTTCCTCAAACGGAAAGAAGAGTTAGTTAACCAGTACCGAACGAGAGTGGTGCAATTTAAAATGATTCAATGAAAATACCCGATAAATAGATTATTGTAAAATCTTTTCAGAATTAGAGTCAATTTATCAAGTGCCAATCAAGATTTACCGACCTACTTCAGGTGTAAATGAAGTGGTTTGAAAATAGCGAAAGAGACTCCGAAATATGGTGTGACATTTGCTTGAATACAAAGTATGACTTTCTACCAATTACCTAATTAATAAAGAAATGCTAGACTGTTCTGAGGTGAAATGCTGATACAGCTTAGGCCTCCAACTACCAAGCTTCTCTCTCTAGCAAGCACATTAGTTTCAAATAGAGCGGAAGCTTCAATAAGCATAATTTTAAAAAGCGACATAATTGCAAGCAATTAGAATTCAAAAGAGCATAAATTGAATTTAAACATTAAAAGTACGAACAAATTGAGACAGAGTGAGGTCCATCCTCTTGTAAGCCCAGGCGTCGATGTAGATCCGAATGAAGAAGCGGTAGAAGAGGTAACCGACAAACAGGAGCGGCAAGGCGCAGAGGAGGCCTGTGAGGTAGGTCAAAGTCTAAGTCATATTTATGAATAAACAACCCTAGGCATCAACATTTAAGCTGGTGCTGACGTAATATTATGCATTTTATAGAAAGCCATAAAGCCCAACATACTATCGCCTTAAAAGCGTAGTTACTGAAAATCTGTAGCCTTTATTGGTATATATTGATAACTTAATTATCTAATATTATGATTATGATTGCATGTATTGAAAATCAATTCATGCCTTTCTATTCAGTTGAAACTAAAGTTTCCTGATTATTTATTTATAGTAGTTACGCTCATTCGTCCACAGCTCCTTGTGCAACTACCATTCTTTGTTGTCCTTGCTCACTTGAATTTCCAATCCTTGAAATTCCGACCTAATTGTATCCAGCCTTGCTTTCAGTGTCTCAGCACCTTTGATTTTATTGGCATTTTTCCTTAGTAATCCCTCCATATGCTTGTTATCCTCCTCCAATACCCTCACTCTGGTCTCCAACTTGTCTACAATTTCTCTGTATAACAGAGTCTCCTGCATGTTGAGATCACACTGCTTCTCCAACTACCTTATTTTAGTAGCTGCTTTCTGCATGTGTCGTTCCATACTTTATCTATCCATTAATACTTTATCGTATGAATGTCGAAGATCCTAGAGCTAGAGGTTGTGTCTTCTAGCAAGAGTGATCTCTCTGTATAGATCTTCATTCTCTCTCTTCAGAATGTTGTTTTCCCTCTGCAGTGTCTCAACTTTTTGGTCATATCGCCATCGATCCTGAGCATATCTACTTCGGACAGAACTATTAGGAGGAGCCTATCGCTCCTGAGTAAAGTCGCTCAGTCTAAACACATCGTTGTTAGAAGCTAAGGAGTCATCCTACCTGTTCTTGTAGGTTCCATGGGCAGAATAGTCTCCTTCTGTGTACTTCGACGAAATGGACAACAGGTCCTTAAGAGTTCTCTCTGGGTTTGGTTTAGGAGATGATGGAAATAAGCTATTTTTGATTTGATGGGTGGGTGTTAGACTGCCTGTCCTGTAAACCGGAGGTTTCCCTTAGAGAAGGGATTTTTTGGAGAAGGAGGGCTCGAGTGTGGGCTCCTCTGATTGCCTATTATTGTAATAGGGCTGGGCATTCCGGTTATGATGGTGCTTCTCCATGGTAGGGTAGAACTTATTAAAAATGTTATCAATAATCAATAGATGTTTGATGATTGTATTGGATTATATGACGTAAGATTGAGCTGATAATAAAATAAAGAAGTAGAGAAGTTAGGGAATTAGGATCACAAAATAAAATTAATAACTACAGAAGTTTTATAATGTAATTTTACGTTTTTAGAGTGACTCTGAGAGCAGTAATATTTGAAAATTGGCATTTTGAACTATGGGATGTTAATGCTTTGTAGAAGACCCTTTATTTTATATGTTATTAGTTAGTTATTACAATTTTGGTGTTATTAGATATAGATATTCATCATTGACGATAGCCAAACTGTTGCTGCTGTTGCAAATACTGCTGGTACTGTTGGGGAGTCATCTGGTAACCTTGAGGTTGTGCATATCCTGTTGGGTAACCGAAATTCACGTTATTAATGTTCATACTAATCGTGTAATTTGGAGTAGTGGCGGTTGTAGGAGCCATAAAGTTCTCAAAGTCTTATTGGCTTGCTAATAATCCTCCTTCGACCGGCTATTTCTTCTTGGTCTGTTGGCTAGGCTTCGAACCTTGGTTTTTCTTCTTTTCTTGAATCTAATCTCCAAGTCCTCCCAGATCTACCAGGCTGGCTTCATCGTTTCCGAGCCATTTCACCTCCTGAATTAAAATATATTTTACTTGTTTGCTGGAAGACTCAAATCCTCCGAACTAATCCTCTTACTTGACTTGAACAACTGGTTTCTGTTGACCTGTTTTCATCGTTATTCCTCCCATGGGTTTGCTCTGAGTTTGCGGTGTTTGTTGGGTTGGGAAGGCCATAGGAGCCGTAGTTGGGTACATCGGATTGACCAAAGGTGCTGTATTCTGGGCATAAACATAAGGGTTTGGCTGTTGCTGTGAGTAGGCGAGAGGAGCAGTCGTTGGATACATCGGATTCACATGCATAGGGTAGGTAGGGACTGTAGGATTAGTTGGGAAGGCCATAGGAGCTGTAGTCGGGTACATGGGATTAACCAAATGATGTGTTTGAGGAGCCATAACTTGTGGGTTAGTCGGAGCCTGAACAGGTTGAGTTATTGTTGTAGTATTTCCAGTTAGCAGGGACATCGTAGCAGCAGGTTGAGTGACAGGAGGAGGAGCAATCGTATTAATCCCAAAGTTAAAGGCATTCTGAGGAGGTGGTTGCACTGGAACTGTAGTAGGTACAGGAGGAGGAGCTATAGTTGCCTGAATACTAGACTGAGTTGGCTTAGAAACAGGTGGATCATTATCAAAAAAGTCAAATCCACCCGATGCTGGTTGTTGTGTAGTACTTGAGGTACTTTGAACTGAGGGCTTAGTAGACTCTGCTGGTTTGCTAACAGAAGGTGGGTTTATGGACCCAATTCCTGGCATTCTTAGATTTTTTAAAGTTCCTTCGAATGGCTTCTTCTTATCATCCTCTTTTTCAGCTTCCGTAACACTAGTATTGGTATTGGTGGTCTATTTGCTATCTTTCTTTCCACCCTTTCGGTATTTATCTAGAGTTGATTTTCCCTCATCGTAAGAGCCATTACTGTAAGGAGCCTGGCTGGCAGCTGTAATGCTCCCTCCTTTTGTGTTGCTTCCATACCCTGCATACTTATTTCCTGCTCCTCCAAAGTCGTTTCTGGAACCACCGTAACGAGATCCAGCCGACCCGCTGCCCATGCCCGAATACATCGAATCGCTGGAACTGTTAGCCATTCTCTATCGAATGGTCTTGGCCTTCACTCTCTCTTCTTAGAGAAGCTACTCATTTGTAAGTAGTTCGACGATGGCCTTCGCCTTTTAGCGGACTGCATTAAAAAATTTGTTACTGGCTTAGCCTCGGTCAACGCCATCCTCATAACAGTTGTACCCATCGAAGGACTTGAACTGATATACCTAATATTTAAAGGAGGAGAGAATACTGGGAGGCCCATTCTTCAATAGAAATTCGATCAGGTTCAGCGTCTGAGTTAGGGAAAGTTTACCTTAATGATCTTCTTCCACTTTTTGCTCTTGAGCTTTTCCCATATAAAGGAGGATATCTTTTGCCATTGTTCGTAATTGTAGGCTGCATCGGCCAGTGCGTGTAATATATTTGTGGAGGTTTGCCAGTTTTCGTCTGAAGTGGCCTATAGGAGGAGTTTTTAGACTTCGTCCTTGGTGATTGTTGCTTTTCTAAATGAGGGGAGTCTTACAGCAAGAGAGCTGCCTGTTTGATGGAGTCGACCATTTGTAAATAATAGAATAATGTAGTTTGAATTTAAAAACACCTTTTAAACTCTAAGAAACACAACAACTAAACTGATAAACTGGTGGGCTTGTTAAGGAAGAAGTCAAACAGAGGGTAGTTAACGATTAATTTGTATTGATGTTAATGAAGTGTCATAAAATATGTTCATTATCTATTAGATGTTGAAATATTCAGATAGAGCTGCAACAGCTAGTGGATTAAATGGATTTATTTAATAATTATTTTAATATTGGTTCTCAATTATGTTGATTGTAGAACCCAGTTTAAAATCCAATTTTCTTTAATGACCAACTCTCATCAGGTAATCACTTGCTCCTCTCCAGCTCTTGTTTAATAGTGGAATTATCCTCCCAATACTTCAATTCTTAAAAACTTAATTAAATAATTTGTTGCTCCGATATTCAACAAAGTTGTTTTGGATAGGCCTTTCATAGTAATCACGTACTCTCTTCTTTATAATATTATTAACATTTAAATATGCCTCCTAATATTTATTCTCCATTGTTGAATCTCGTTAAGTTCACTCCTTATCCTTTCCATCTCTCTTCATACACTTGATTTATCTGGAATAGTTGTCCCATTATATAATTATTATGTTAAGAGTTATTCTCACTCTTTGTCTATTCACAGGCTCCCTAATACGCGCCCAGATCTACTACAACCATAACCCTTCGACTAATCTATCCAATCCTGGCTGGATGACGCCCTTGGGAGATGGAATCCCCATCAGGAGTCTCTCTATCGTGGGAACTGAATCTTCACTGTACACCACTCGATGGTGGGACCCTCTTCTCGGCTCTCAGTCACTCTCCCTCACTGAACAACTTAACGCAGGCATCAGGGCCTTCGATCTAAAGTGTCGGCACTACCACAACTACTTTACTATCCATGATGGACTCATCTATCTCGATGCATCTTTGGATGACGTGTTGAATACCATGCAAAGTTGGCTTGCAACCTACCCTGGGGAAGCCCTAATCATCAGAATATCGTAGACTTGGATCGAGACTGCTTGTACTCGGACTTTCGATCAAACCTTGGCCGCCTATATGACCAACTATTCAAATCTTATATGGAAACCGAATACCACCAATCCTCTGTTAGGAGAAGTCCGATCCAAAGTAGTTATTTTACAGGCATTCTCATCAACCTCAACCTTTGGACTTCTAGAAACTAGTTTCATTTTGTAACCCAATTACTATTTGGTCGTAATTGGATCCCTCTACTCCAAATGGTTGGCTGTCAAAAAATCCCTAGCTAGCTCCAAAGTTAACCAGGCATCCTCATTTATTACCTTCTGGACAGGTTATGGTGGTGCTGCTTCATTTTTCGTTGCTAGCGGCAAAATTCTGCCAGGAAATAACGCTTGGAGACTTACCACAGGCCTCTTGACCCCTATATTCAAAAATAGCTACCCTGATTTTCCAAGGACCGCATGCATTCTGTTCGGTACTGTTTGTAGTATTGTGTACGAGGGAATAAATATTCTTGGGAGCTAATACATAATAAACAATAACGTTACTTTTACAGGCTGGACTTTCGTAAACTATCCAGGAGATTAATTAGTTAATACCATTCGGCTAACTAATACGAAGAGATTTGGTGTCTGTTCTCTCACTCTAAAAACTCAGGGATGCAACAGTTGTAACGCAGCAGGAACTTGCCTCAGTTGTGACACTAAATTTAACTATCTGTTTGTTTCGGCTACTTCTACATGTAAAGCAGCTGTTGGATACTATCTGCCTGCAGTTGGTGTTCCAATAGCTTGTAATACCAGTATATTTGGTTGTGTGGCATGTACGAGCTCAACAGTGTGCACAGCCTGTAACACTACCCAATACTACGCACTCAGCCTGTCGACTGATTTATGCATAGCGTCTGTAGGCTATTACCTAAACAGTACTAACAATTGTGTGGCCTGTAACATAACTTTGTTAGGCTGTACAGCATGTACATCAGATACAGTATGTACAACATGCGATGCTACACTAGGTTTCATAATATCCGGTACTTCTTGTGTATGTGATACTGCTAATAATTACGTAGCGTTGGCCTCCCTATGTGTATGCGCGTCAGGTTATTATTTAAGTCCTAGTGGATGTGTGGCATATTCAACTGACTGTACCCTGCCTTCAAGTGGATGCACATACTGCACTGCTCCTATCTGTTCTACCTGTGATTCAGCTCTATTCTTCACTTTAGATGTAAGTACTAGCATTTGTATGTGCTCAACAGGGTATTATTACAATGGCTCTGAGTGTCTATCCTGTAGTGCTGCTAAGAGTGGATGTATAGAGTGCCTTTCTAGCACAGTATGCACCGCCTGCTAACCTTCTTTCCAGCTGTTAGTGCCGAACTGTGTATGTGCAAGCGGTACCTTTCTAAATCCAACGAATCCATCATGTGATGCATGCCATACAGGATGCCTAATATGCGATAATTTGGCCACTTGTGTAACATGCGACTCAAATAAAAACTTCTTCCTCAACTCTTCCTTTATTTGTGACTGCGTGGCCGGTTACTATTTAGATGTACCTACAGTAATGTGCCAGACCTGTTCATTTATGGCTGGATGCCTTTAGTGTAACTCAGCTGGATGCACCAGCTGTGATCCTATGATGAGCATGACACTCAACCTAACTGATAATAGATGTCAGTGCCAAACAGGTTCATACATTGATTCGAATAAGCTCTGTTCAGCTTGTGTTATGCCAGGATGCATCGACTGCACTAAGATTGACGTATGTGTTACATGTGTAAGCAACGGAACATTCAATTACAACCCATCTACTCAAGTTTGTGATTAATTCTGTGGAGATGGAGTGTTATATATTCTGCCATGTGACGATGGTAATCTGGTTAATGGAGATGGCTGTTCCTCAACCTGCCAGATATAAACGAACTATACTTGTGGTGGTGGAAGTGATACTGATCCGTCAGTTTGCTCGTATAATAAGCCAATTCAAATGTAAATCGTTAGTTCTGTTAAGAAGACTCTGGCTAACAACATAAGCATAACATTTAATCTCGTGCCAGCTTTAAAAGACCTAAAGAGTATTGATTTCAGTCAGACCATCTCAACAAACATTAGCGGGGTTCAAGGAATAACATATAGCTATGATGGGAATGGAACTCTGACAGCCTAGATCCAGTACAACCGATCTATCGACAAAATTCCAGTTGAAGTTATTTTTGCCCCACCTTTGTCGGCAGCTTTCTACGCAACACCACCAACTCTGCTCTATTTCAACGTCAAATCCAGCAATAACTAGGGAGCATACTATGTTTCTCCTGAAGTTTACCAACTACAACAGACTCTAGGCACAGTAATGTCGATATTAGGCTATGCTTTCTTAGGATTCAGTATGCTGATGATGCCTTTGAGCCGACTAGTCCCTATAGAAATGGTAGCAGTAGGACAGGTAGCTTTTTTGAGCCTCACAAGTATTGAGAATCTACAACCGTTACTTATACCTTTCAAACAGTTATTCCCAGTTGACGGAATTAATACGATGTTTGGGACGGTCAATAGTTTTAGCAAAATGGGCAGTCTGCCATCTCAGATCCAGACAGTAGGCCTCAGTAACCTCTTTATTGTCAATTTCAACTACATGACAGTGGCTATTTTGGCTCCTCTTCTAATTGGAGTTATATTGATAGCTCTTAGTAAAATAATCAAAAATAAACAGGAAGTACTAAAGGAGTGGGGTATGGGAGCAATATGCGAATGGTTTTGGGCTTCCCTTCTTCTTTTTGGATATTACGTTACTGCAAGCATTGCAATTCAACTAATTTACAACAATAATTCTGATGAGCAGTACGCAATAGGAGCAGCAGTAGCCTTCATAATAATAGCATGCAACATCGGAATGGCAGTGATCTACGCACTTAAAAAGGGTTAAATGGGTCAGTTTAATTCATATTTTAAGCATGACAAATACTCCCAAAAGTATTATCTCTATCAGTCAGCCATCAGAATCGTATTTTCAACTATTCTAATCGCTCTGTGCACTCAAACTGCCCTTTCATACGTTCTAGCGCTCTTTCCAATCATATCGTTGGTGCTTTTGGCTGTGTTAAGACCCTACAAAACGCCGCTTCACAACACAAGAGCCATCTACAATTAAACTGCCACCCTCATACTCCTAGCCTTCTACACTTATTTCAGACAGTTCTTAGTTTCAACTGACGATCTCACTTCAGGTAGTCTCTACTCGCCGATTGCCCTAGTGGCCCTTCTGGCTACTGTTATCCTGCTCAATGTATCAATTCTAGTCGCCTAAACGATTAAAGACTACAAAAGGAAGATTGAAGGTCAGAAGAAATGTATTGAGAATGAGAAGCATACGATGCAGATGCAGATAATGAACAAATTACTGGATAATTATGCAAAGGTAGGCCCCAACAGAGCGAGAGGCAGAGTATTTCAGAAGTATTCTCGAGCAGGCAAGCCCGAAGGAGGTTCCAACGATGAATAACTGCTCGAGCTGAAGTCGATAGGTGAGCTAAAACACTAAATCATGGGAAAAATACCTCTTTTGAGTCCCATCAACATTTCCAAAGCACAGGTCAATATCATACAGCAGAAATGCTTTAGCTAAGAGGAAAAGGCTCAAATTTGCCAAGAGTTTGATAGAATATGATATTGACTTATTCAGATCTTAAACACATTTAGCTCATCTTTTTGAGTTATCTCGAATCAAAGCATCAACAATTTTCACAAGCTAGGCCCATGAAGACATAATAGTTCGTACTACATAATTTATTAAGTGATTACATAAATGCATAATATTACGTCAGCACCAGCTTAAATGTTGATGATTAGGGTTGTTTATTCATAAATATGACTTAGACTTTCACCTACCTCACAGGCCTCCTCTGCGCCTTGCCGCTCCTGTTTGTCGGTTACCTCTTCTACCGCTTCTTCATTCGGATCTACATCGACGCCTGGGCTTACAAGAGGATGGACCCCACTCTGAAGGTGTTTGTGTCTCCTCTGTCGGGGCTGTTGGGAGTCCAAAAGAAGTGTCTGGAGAAGTACGGTGACTCGCACTGGTTCGTTAAGCAGATGATGAAGGAGAACCCTGATCAGAAGGCCTATCTGACCAACCTCGGCGATAAATCCTTCTTGATTGTCACCGACTCGCAGCTCGTTCGAGAGATGATTATAGAGTACAAGAACTTCGAAAAGTTCAAGGTCTTCAAGCATATGGACCTGTGCTATCTGAAGGGTATTTTCTTCGCCGAAGGCCAAGATTGGAAATGTCAGAGAGATCTAATCGGGAAGGCTTTCGACTACGAGCATCTCAAGCGCATGATCCCCATTATGATGTCGACCTCCAAGGAGGCGATGACCAGGATTACTTCTCGGCTGTCTATGGGTAAGCCCATATTGTAATACAGATAACACACTGGAAGTTCTCTACGAGACCCAGACGATTATTGGTGAGATCTTAGTCCGAACTTTCTTCTCGAACGATATTGCGCAGAAGCAGGTCAACGGGCAGAACCTATCCTTGGCCCTTGCTGATTTTTCCTCCTTCAACTTTTATAGATCGAGGAGCCCAGTCAACCTTTTAACTATTCTATTGTTCGGAAGCAAAGCAAGGAGCATTAACTTTGTTAAAGGCGATAAAGATCTTTTAAATACCCTAAACGAGATTCGCAAAGTTGTGTTCGAAATTATCGAAGAGCGAATCGCAGGCAAAGGTAGTGGAGAGGACGACTTCATGAATCTTTACATCAACGAGATGAACAAGAGAGAGGAACTGTACAAACAGGCTGTGCAGGAGAACAAAGACACATCCAAAATCCAACGCATAACAAAATAGTAAATCCTACAGCAGCTGCTATCCTTCTATTTCGCAGGAATCGACACCACCGGACATTTGTTGGCCTTTGCCTTGTACTGTGCTGCTTAATACCCTGCTTACTATTAGAAACTTGAAGATGAAATCAACTCAATCATCATCAACGAGTCAGACATTTCATATGAGAACATCCAGGTACTTATTAACCTATTTAGAAACTCGATTATACTGAAAAGTTTTTGAAGGAATGTCTGAGGATGTGGCCTCCAGCAGTTGGAATATTAACACGAGTCGCAGTCAAAGATGTGCAAGTCGGCCCTTACAAGCTCAAAAAAGGAAGCACCGTCGGTACGAACATCCTAGGGCTTATGCACAACCCCAAGTATTATGAACAACCTGAGCTGTTCAACCCCGAGAGATGGTCCAATAAGTAATCTTTATCGGGAGACTCCTATGCCTACATCCCATTCTCGGCTGGCGCTCGCAGCTGTATTGGAAAGGGTATGGCCATGCTAGAGGCGAAGGTCATCTTCACATACTTCCTTAAGTATTTTAAACTCTCGCGTACTGAAACTCCTCTGAGAGTCCATTGTAAATTCCTCTATGAACCAGTCGACGATAAGCTGGTCAAATTAGCACTCAAGGAAACCTAGAACTGGAACGTCGAAGACAACAGCAAGGCATAAGTGGGCGCAGTAAACTGAATACGGACTGATCGATGTACAATCTATTGTTTTTGAATAATTCATTGTAAGGATTAGAATCGAAACTAAGAGAGTTTTCCAATAAAAAAGTCTGACTTAACAACGCAATTTAGCAATAGTTGAAGAATAAAGTCTCTCAAATTTTATCAGTTTCCTTTATTTCTGTCAATTCTGATGTACAGGTCACTCTCCTCCACCACTGCGCTCTTTGCGATGAAGTACTGGGCCAAGTAGTATGTGACCATCACAATTATGCCACCCCAAACAGAATGGATATGGTTGAATTTGAAGAATGCTAGGGTGTTGTCGCTGACGGCAAACAATATTGAACCTAGCAGTCCGAATACGAAGGAACGGCCAGTGGTCTTACCGTATCGGAGCAGGGCACTGCACACCATACTCGAGAGGACCAATCCATACGGTACAAACAATGCCTTGAACTCCATCTTGTCCCAGAGGTCGACTAAACTAAGTCCGGTGAGTCCATAGACTAGTGCACAGAACACGTAGATCTTCCATGGTGTTTGCTAGTGTTCGTAGCCTGGCTTCTTGGCGGTGTAAGCGTAAATGTAAAGTACGTGAGCGACAAAAAAGAAGCAGGTACCTGCCAGGAAGTAGGACTGTCCCTTGATAGACAGCAGAATGTCTCCAATGACGCTGAAGATCAACCCTAGTCGGATACGGTTTGAGAGAGGCTGCTTGTAGCTACCAAGAGAGTAAATCATGAGGAAGATAGGTAGCGGTTTGATGATGTAGCGGGCGAGCGTGAGGGACGCGTACTCGACATAGAGCTCAACCACCGAGATGAGTAAAATAATGACGTCAATAATCCACATAACAATTATAAAGACATCTAATCACAGATCGCTGTCTTCCGACTCCACAACTCGCTTCTTCTTTTTCTTGCGCTTCTTGCCAGAGTCTGCCTTTTCGGCCTCTTTCCTTGCCTCCTACCTTTTTTATTACTCCTTTCTCTTAATCTCTTACAGGATGGCCCGTTCCTCCTCGGTCAGAGTAGACTGTTGGTTCTTTAGGGAGTTCAACCTCTCGTGTTCTGCTGTACAGTCCTTGTTGTCGACACTAATATCTCCTAGAGGCCTCTCGTTAAGTCTCCCTGAGTTGACCTTCGCTACGAAGGTCCTCAAAGATTCTTAAGAGACTCGGCCCACCAGCTTTGAGTAACGTGCGCCCTTGCCTCTGACATACATCATGGTTGGCAGGTCTTCCTCTTGAGTTTCGAAAGTTTCCAGGACTTCGCTATGGCAGACACCATCAATCCAGACAACATTTGTAGGTGCTATCTTAGCCATACCCTTAAGTAGGGTTATCTGAGCTGCCACAGTTTCTTGGTTTTCGGGTGAGTTGTCGAGCAGTAGCATGTAGCATGATTCCATCTCACATTTCTGCTTAAACATTTTAAGGCTCTTAATCTGCACTACCTCTCTAGCAGTGTGTTCTTCGTATGGGTTGTCCTTAGGCTTGAAGGTAAGAGTATCAAAGAAAGATTTTAGATCGTCGTACTGGTACTTTCCGTTGTACTGGGCTACTCGCAATTTCATGCTCTTGGCCTTCTCTTCAGGGGTCAGGTCCTTTTCCTCCTAGGTTTAAGTTTTCTCACTGTCCATAGTCAGAACCATGAGCGTAGGAAGCTTGGGAATTTGGAACTTGGAGATAACCTGAGCATCGGGGTCTTTGTATCTATAGAAGGCTAGTTTTTGCTTGTATTCATCGGAATTGGAGAGTACTTTGTAGAAGATGCTGGGTTCTCCCTTGTGGAACAGGATTACCACTGGGGTATCCTCCCTAAAGTTGATTGCAGTAAGCCGTTGAAGGTCCATTTCGGATGCAAGGGTGATGGAAAAGTCCTCAATCATCTCCGAAATCTCTTGGTGGATTTGCTCGAACATCTTGCTCTCAGAGAACGTGGTTTTGTGCAGTTGTTTTTTGACTAGAGACTTCGGGAAGTAGACCACTGCAGGGAGCGACTTGACCTCAAGAGCTCTGGCGACTTCGCTCCTGCCCTGGTAATATGTGAACATAGATTGATACTTAGACTGTAGAATCTTCCACTGTGGATGGGGTTTAGAGTCCCACAGATGCACCAGAGTGAAGGCAGGATTCTTGAACACCTTCTCCTCTAGCTCTTCCACAGATAGCATACCTGCTGGTTCACTTTACGGAATCACAATATCGACTTCCTCCTCCGGGGCAAGTTACTCCAAGTACTTGAGCTGTTCAAGGAGTTTGGACTTGAGTTAGAGATGATCAGCCTCGTTTCTTAATAGCGCAGGGAATCGGTCTATTTTGAGACTCTTGCAGATGCTACTATTCGAGAAAATGTGGGCGAAGGCTAGCTTGTTCCTAAAGCGAGCAGTTAGAATTTTGAAGTAGGGGCTGATAGTATCCTTGTCAGTGAAGAATAGTATCCTAGTGGCTTCTGCATTGTCAGATACGAAGGAGTTAAGATCGTCGATTGTTCTGAGATGCCTGCTAAAGGTTCGCATGAGAGGGCTGTGTCAGACAACACTTACAGACCGAAGTTGATGAGTGCCTTTTCTTCTAGCTGCCCTGCGAAGGGCCTCTGCTGTGCTTCTCTCACTTCTCCTGTTTCAGGGTCTTTCTTGTTGAGAGGTGGCTAGCTGAAGGTCTAAATAGACTTAGTGGTACTAGCAAGGGAAGGTTGCCTCTGATCTTTTAACTACAATAATGGAATGCATCGGCTGCCTCCTTTCCCAGTTATTGGCAGTCAATCGATACCATGTCGAAGTAGCCTTAACGGGCTTTAAGGATGGTATTGATGTGCTCTGGTAGGTGTGGGTCTTCTTAGTACAAGAGGTACTTTTGACTGAGTCGTAAATGAGGAGCATCGTGACCACGGGACTGTCTTTGACCTTTGCAACCTCTTAGTTGAGCTCCTTCAGAGTCATAGAGCTTGCGACTGCAAAGAGGAACAGTAGGTACAAAAGTTTGGGTGACATGCTCATTTATACGTGTGAATTATAAATTAAAGCCTTAAAGGCACTAATAAAACTTCGTAACATTAATCAGAATTTGCATATTGCTATCAGGTAAAACAGTCTGGGCTTCTACAAACTCATTAACGAGCTCTTTTTGAATTCATTTTAGAATATTTACAGAGGAGGCTTGAAAAGAAGCGTGAAAGTTTCTTCTAATTAACAATTACATGAAAATAAGTCTGTAAATAACATATTATTTTTAATTTAACATTATCAAATAATTAGACTGAGGCTGTTTTAGTACTCAACTATTTAACAGTCCAATTAATAATCTATTATTTAAGAGTGTATGAACTGTTAGTCAAATCCTCATAAATCGAAATCCGAAGCCGACTTCGCCTAGTTGATCGATTAAATAGACGAGTTTCGGTTCTCGCCATCAACCCCTAAAATAAAGTATTTATGACTTAACAAAGGCCGTGTAAGGATCATTTTTCGCTCATG
The DNA here is from genome assembly GCA_028571205.2 of Hydropsyche betteni. Taxonomy (NCBI): domain Eukaryota; kingdom Metazoa; phylum Arthropoda; class Insecta; order Trichoptera; family Hydropsychidae; genus Hydropsyche; species Hydropsyche betteni. The sequence continues at coordinate 3,703 of JAOXNN020201043.1, read as the reverse complement.
GATTCATAAGAGTTCAGCTTGGATTTAAGAAAGATTTCATAGTCGATTTCAACTTAATCGTAACTGTCGTCCCCGACATACTTTAAAAAAGTTGTTGCCCACACCCCAACGCAACAGAAGTTTTCAAGTTCTTCAATAAGCCTATTTATGCAGGAGAAGCTTCGCTGATGAAGTTAGCCTAGCATCAACCTTCTGTGGTTCAGTTTATGGTCTTCAACTGTTGAATATTATTTTGTTTATAATTTTAAGACCTGAACTATGTTCTCAACAACTAGTTCAGCTCAATAGTTGAGATTCTGATCAATTTTGGCTCAGAAGGTTGGTCGAGCGCCTCACTCTCCCTAAATTCGCACTGTCCTTTGCCCGCTTCTGGCCTTTTAAACTAACTAATACATCTTGTTCGGCAACCTGAAGTTAGGTAGAATGTCCAAACCCTTTAAAGTTTTACCGGCACACGTCTTTATGGTTGGTTTAGCTAAATGCGTCTGAGCTGACTGTTAAATCCTCTCATCAAATTGCTGAAGGACAAAACATATGCTGGTAGTAGACACCTACTTGAGTTGGAAAAAAGTTAGGGTATTTGCCTTGGAGCATCGTTCAGAGAAAAGAGCGGCCTTCATTATAAGTCACAACTGAGGTCATTGGACAATGTGTCTTAAATGGGGATGTTAGTCAATCTATTCCAAAGCGAAGTTTAATTTACTGAACTTAATTAAATAGAGCCCGAAGAAGCCCTTGGAGTATCGGAAGTCTTCGACGAGACAAACACTTAAAAGGGTTACAAGCATGATACCTAATGAATCGATGCATATAGAATTGAATTTGTAATTTATAATAAGCAACATGACTTAAAATCAAGAATCTCAACACGATAATGATGCTTCTAAAACTGAGGAGTTTGAAACTCTTTAGTTTCTCCAAAATGAATTGGATTAGGCTTAGGCTTCCCAATAATTCAAGTTTTCCAACATTCACTCAACGAACATCCAACATCAAGTTGAAGAATAAGGAAGTTAACAGCTAAAGCCCGAGCCAGATAGTGCTCCGTAAGTTCCAATCTAGGCCAAAGCATAGATTGTGCCTATGGAATAGAAAACAGAGTAAAAGAGGGAAGAGGAAGAGAAAAAACCTGCTGAATAGCCCAAAATTTAGAAATAAGAGTCGAAAGAGCTAAAGAAACCTGCAGAGGTAGCGTCAGAGACTAAAAGTAGCAATCAACAGTCTTAAACAGAGGATTCAAGCGAGAAACCTCCAACCCAATAAGCTTCAATCCCCCCTAAAAGTAAGGCAGAGCTTTCGTAATTGATAGAGAATCGATAAGTTACTTCTGTGGTGGTTCCTGAAACACATAACTCCAAGATTGCATAGACAAAGATAAAGGATAGTCGACTTCGAACTTAACCTGCCAGAAGAGAGTTAGGAACAAAAGTGGAAGATTTAAGACTGTTAGTGAAATAATACTTCACTAGGAAGCGAGACAACTACTCTAAACTAAAGTAGTGGGACCAGAAACGCGCATAGCAATTGGCACTTCACAAAGGAGTGATATAGGATTTACAGCAGCGGGTAGACCGTGCCATAAAATCGAGTTTGTAGAACCTAGAGCTGTACATAACGTTCATGAAGTAGAAATCGAAGCAGTAAGTATGTAGTAATGTAGGTAGTAGAAGTATGCTGCCCATCCAATAATTAATACACGTAGTGCTACAGAGGGTAACGACATAAGTAAGAACATTTACATCAACTGTACGCTTCTACTGAATAGTCTCAACGACTAGAATATAGAAAGGAGCAAAAGAGCTCAAGAGTTCTCACAATACATTCGTAAGCATATTTTGGGGGAGGTTTTGGAAGACCACCTGAAGAAAAGTAATATTTGGGTGACTCAGCATAAATGGAGCTGTTCAAAATTAGATAGAAAATATCATCTATGAAAGCTGCCCTACACAAAGCCAATAGTTAGACTTAAAGAAAAACTGGTAAATTGGCTGCTAAATTTGCTAATGATCAAACCAACGTTACACTCAACACTCCCAAGGACTTTTTCAAGAGCCAGTTGTCATTCTTAAGGAAAGCTCACTAACAAACCCGTATTCAGAAGAGGATTGGAGAATTACTCTACTAATACCTCAAAACAGCAGTAGATTAATAATTTAAAAGATCAGCTGCAATTAAAAAGGCCATTTCACTGTATATTTAAGGCTTGAGGAGAGCATACTAAGTGTAGTTCGACAAATAGTCACTCTAACAATTGCAGAAGCACTAATAAGAGAAGTTAATTCCTGAGTTTTACTCGGTAGAGGAGTTACTAGATGCTAAACTGACGTTTATGGTCAAATAGGCAATGGGGAAGTTAGACACATAGTTGGGGATGGACAACCTGCACGAATTTATGCACAAGTAAGTACAATTTAACTCAGATTTCATTTCAACGAGTTCGACAACAGTTTACTCATCGTAAGTAAAATTCCCATTACTCATGAAGTGGGTCGGGGGAGAAGTTAAATAGGAGAATTAATATTTACTGTCGACAACTTTTTGCATTTATTTTTGAACAGCTAGAACAACCAACTCTACAGTAAACCTTCAGCTAGTTTCAAAATTGATAAAACTCTTTCGTCGACTATAAAAGGAGAACTTTTGGTGGAGCTTAAAAGAAAGGAATAGAAAAAAGGGGTGATGAGCTATTTAGTATGGGATACTAAAACATCCCCTGCCTTCACTATTAAGTTTAATTCTGCAGATGATATTGACACTTTCGAGGAGCTTGTTAGGAGGTTCACCTGATCTGCACTTAATACCCGAATAAAATAAACAGTATTTATTTAACTTTAGATTTTAATTTAATTGTTAAGATGTTGTCGGCAGTTGATTGTGGGTTAATAATAAGATGTAAGGGTGGGGGGAGTGACCTGAGAAGAGTTTTCGCATCTCCTCTTTAAGGGATGTACAATGCATTTGAGGCCTTTAAGAATAATATTGATTAGATTGGCCATAAGATCTCAGGTAAACCATCTCGGAATAAACGAACCGATTAACCTTTTAGAGCTTACCCTTGAATTATACAGAACGATCGAATGATCAAAAGATAGAATACTCTGACAAGCAATAATTTAACACAAAAAAGAGTTGTAATCAAAGTTTAGAAGGGAAATAATTAATAATTTTTAGCAACAACTAAGTCCATCACGCTTTTCTTTAATTGAATGTTGAACTAACACATTATTAAAATGTTGTTATAAATTTGTATGGGTCTTCCTTAATTAGATTTCTGCCAGTTTCAATAGCGTTGAATACTACACACATTTTCAATATTATGCTCGAATTCCCCCATTTAAAAAATTGAAAATATGGCACCAATTATTTCCTTAAACAAATGGTTATGCCAATATTGTCTGCTAACTCGTATTTGTTTACCAAACTACAATCAAAGCCATCGAAATCACACAAAGAGCCTTTATTTTAATAATACAGCCTAATTGAAGCAATTTTCGATGCTAAACTCACCAAATACTCATAATTTTGATTGATTAACCTCATTTAACCCATGTACTCAGCATAACAGCCCTTCTTGACGATTATCCAAATTAACTGAACTCATTTTGCTACTCAAAGAAAGTGAATAACTGTCTGATAACTACAAATCGGTTTGCTATTTAATTTTTGTACTAGACACCTACAACAACTCTCAACTCACAGCCTT
>JAOXNN020201023.1:0-23146 GCA_028571205.2 Hydropsyche betteni | reverse complement strand
CAGTCGATGCATCCCCGGAATCCTGTACCCCAGCTTGTCGTCATCTTCTGTGGCCATTCTCACGCTCCTCTTCTTCTCGCATCCCAAGTACCCCTTCAGCACTCCTTCGTCTAGGCTGAAGCTCACTGACTCCATGAACAGCTCAGTGCTGCCTGCCACAAGGTTGAAGCCTTTGTGCACGTAGAAGATGTAGTTGACGATGTTCGCGTAGGAGATGTAGAGGCTGCTGAGTCTGCTGTAGAGTCTGAAGGGCGGTAAGTTGTTGAAGAAGTTCTCGGCTATCTGCACCAGCGCCAGCTCGTGCTCGCCTTTAAGTTTGATATCGGTCTGCATTTCGATCATCCACTTCTCCTTCATGTTCTGCATCAGCACTGCATCGTTCTTGGCGAGTTCCTGTCTGTACTGGCTGTAGTGGGTAGAGGTGTACACCGGCAACTGGCAGATCCTTTTGAAGAGCTAGGCCCTGTGGCCGGCATAGTTGAGTTGCCACTGTCTGAGAGGCTTTTCCTCGAGGCTGAAGGAGTAGTTCCAGTAAAGCTGTCTTTCGAAGTCGAACGCGCTGTACAGCTGCTTGAGGTAGGCGAAGTCAGGGACGTCGTTCTTGAGTCCTTGTAGACTGGCTCGCTTTCTCACTTCAGGCGTCATATTGACGACGACAATCAGATTCTTGAGCACTTGCTTACCGTAGATCTTGACGATTTCCTGGAGCGGCTCTCTTAGGTTGAGTCTGTCGACCAGTTTGACCACCAGCAGGAAGCAGTTGACGTACTTCTCCTATAAACATATAGGCTCTTTGCTGACTATCTCAGCCAGTTTACGAGATACCTCTCCCGCTAAGGATCCTCTGTTGTCGAAGAGGCCGGGAGTGTCGCAGTACTCGATGTTGTCAGTAACATACCTTTCGACTTTGGCTGTTCTGGAGACTGCGCTGTCTGAAAAGTCGAAGGGCTGGTTGATGTCGATGCCTACCAGCTGGTTGGCGAAGTAGCTCTTGCCTGCGCCAGTAGGTCCTACCAAGACTACTCTGAGCTGCGTGCTGTTGTTGTGCACGGATTTCTGAAGGGAAGCCTCGTAGTGTAGATCACATAGATACTTCTCGAACTGCTCCAGGTGGCCTTCAGACTCTGCCTGTCTCAAAAAGGCAGTCATGTTGTTGTTGTTTCTGACAAGTAGACTCAGACACACCTTCTCCCTTGAGAAAGTGCCGACCAGCTTGAGTTGGTCTGGTTAGGTAGAGGTGAGATCTGCCCAGGCCTTGAGTGTCTCGGTCTGCAGGTTGCTCTCGACCTCGCTCTCACACTCGTAGGTAACTTTCTTCTTGGTACTCTTTTCAGTCTGCAGGTCTATGTTGCGTTTCCTGCTTCCGTTCCCTAGCTTGAGAGAACCCTACAGGGCTCTGGTTGCTATCTCGAGTTTCTCGCCCTTCGACAGCGGCTGTTCGAACTCCACTCTGTTCACCAGACAGAAAGTGCTTCCGAAAGCGTAGGTTCTGACCTCGACCTCATAGCCGAACCGCCTCAGGAAATCCGAGCACTTGTCCTTGAGCTTAGGTTGGACTCCTGTTTCCTTGAACTCCCTCACCAGGTTTTAGTATTCTTCTACGGCTATCTTCTTGAGTCTGATAGTGTCCTGGCTGAACTTGAAGCACTTTCCGATGTTGAGGGAGAAGTACACTGAGCTCACTGGGTCTGAGTTGGTCACGCTGCTGCTGCTGTTGGTGCTTTCGGAGTTCTTCATGGACTTGGTCATAGAGTCCTCGAACCAGTACTTCACCAGGGCCATAGGGCTCACTACATCCAGACTCAGGTTGCCCTGCGACATGTTTCTCTTCAGTACAGATCGGAACCTGTCGCAGGCATCCTTCTTGAGGAAGTGATACAGAGTTCGGTCGCCTCCTTCGGCTTCTTTGACCAGATCGTAGGGAGAGAGCTCCAGATCGACTGCCGACTCTGTCGCAGGGTTTTCGTTGCATAAGGCCTGACAGACTCTTCGATCTCCCTTGAGTAGTTGCAACTATTTGGCAGTCTGGTTTTTCAAGACTTACCTTTCGACCTTGGAGACCTTGATGTAGAGCTTGTGGTCGGGTTAGAGAAGACAGGATAGCCTCTTCTTGCTCTCGGCCTGGGTGGCGATAGCGATGCCCTCTTTGGTGGTGAACCTAAAGTCGGTCTGCAGCTATTGGCGCAGCTATGCTCGGATGTCCTTGAGGGGACAGTCGACGGTGAGGTTGAGAACCACCAAGGACTAAGAGGTGGCTTGGTCAGTGATGAAGATCTATCGGAAGACTTCGTTAGGGTTGTTTTTCATGTTGCGAATTGATTATGGGAAGGTACTCTTATGTGTTTTAATAATAGAAAGAATACTTAAATAGATAAACAAGATATCAAAAAGATAAACAAAGAATACTTATAGGAAAGGGGACTTATTCAACCCTATTGCATAGATTTGAATCTAAATCAATGAATAGAAATTATGGTTTTAAAAATAACTATTAGTTTGTCCACTGAGTAGACAGTAAATTAATTCGTGCATATAATTAATGTTGTTTACCTTTGGCAGCTTCATGAAATTTGGCCATTTGGCCTTTATCCAATCTATTGAGTAATATCATCTGATTTTGCATTCTTTGATCTAATAGTTGAACAATACACTCTTGCTTCTTCGAATATTAAATTGGCATTCGACTAATCCCTCGTACAATTTCAAAAAGCCCATAAATAAGATCTGTATTTTAAAGCACTGTTTTAACAGTTAATATGCATATTGCTAACAAATCAATATCTGTATGATTATTCCCAAGGCACCGTAACGGTCTTGTTTGCTCCAACGGAGAAGCGCAGCTCGAACTTGTTGGCGTTCAATCTGTTCCACTTCAGCGATGGATCTACACTCTGGCTCAGCTTCAGGTTGTCTCCGTTGTAGTTGTTCAGCGTCAGAACCACTGGGGCTACCTTCTCTCCTCTGTTGGTAACGTTCAATTGCATTGAGGCATCGTAACCTTTATCAAAATTCTGTCTTTTCAGTGCAGTAAGTTTACCGACCATATCAAAGGCTGTGCCTGTAGTCACAGTAATGTTCTAGTCTCTGGGGGTGTGCTGGATGGAGCTTTCGCCGACAAACTCTAGTGAACCGTCGGCATCGTCTTCCTTGAAGACTCGGATAGTTCCGGCAGGGAGTGGGATGCCCATCTTGTTGCCTTTGGCGTTGAGGAAGACGATGGTAGAAGTGAACTTAAGTCCCTCGTTGGTGTAGCCGCCGGTGTTGATGCCGAGGTTGTATGTTTTCTGCACTTTAACTCCATAGGCCTTAGGAATGAACTCAATTTGCTTTCTTGAGGATTCGTTGACGTTGACAGGGTTGGAAAGAGTGTACATGTGATAGTCAGAGAAACTCTTTTCTTGGAATTATGGCCTTGGAGTAAAATCATTCATGGCCATAGCCATAACTCCACCTCTCCTGGCAATAGGTCTGGGTGTAGGAGGAGCAACAGTATTAACGTCACCAGCAATAAGTTTAATCTTTGTGTTAGCGTACTTCTTCCCACTGTTATTGTCAATGGTAACCCATCCTGAGTAATCAGCTTCATCCTCAATTTGGTTAAGTTTCATCAAGTAATCAGCCTTCCATGTGATTCCACTCGCTCTGTAGGCGACCTCGCATTTAGTTGTAGTTGGATTGGCAGAGGCAATAACCCATACTAGCGTTGGGAGTGTCAGCAATCCTTCAGGAAGAGATGGAACTCTTACAGCGGACACTGAGTCGTAGATACCAACTCCATTATTATTGGAGAGTATAAAACCGTTAGAGTAGGAGAGCAGCCTGCCGTTGATAGCCTTAACGGAATTACCCTGGTTGACATCAACGCTAATAGGTTGGTCAATGTATTTCTTTAGGATAGCGTACTTGCTGGCCAGGTTGTTTTCGTAGTTCTGTTAGTAGATCGTAATGTTGGCCGCCTGCTTGTCGGGCGTAAACATTACTGTCTCAGTCTGGATAGTGGTGGCCACATCACTGAAATAGAGCTGGGAGACGCCCTTATCGAGCTGGATAATTCTGGTGTCCTTAACCATAGCCTGTCCATTGTTGTAAATGGTCAGTGCAAGCTCAGTTTGGTCGAGTACCTGAGAGGTAAAGCATATTGACAACAGTATTGCCAGCAGAATGCTCTTTTTAAACATTGTACAAAGAAATTATTGTAAAAATAGGAATATTCTTTGCATTAATAGGTTCATAAATTCTATGCTAACCTTCGATTTTCTAGATTTAAATTTCGAGAAATCTTAACTTGATATCATGAGTTGGGTTGCCCTGGGCTCTATCCTTATGCTTTTTGTAAGTCATTCGTTTTTACTCTTTATAATCTTAATGTTTTACTAACAATATGTAAATTAGGCGATATGAATCATTCTGAGATAAGTTCCTGTTTGACAACTGGAATACCAGCGACAACTCCCTGCTCAATTCCGCACTCGTTGGTTCCTCTCTTGATCTTGAAGAATCCCTTGTCTCCCCAATCCTCATTCCATGAATTGGCGACTAACCAGTAGTCGGCTCCTCCTTCAGTTCCCCATCCCAAAATCTTGATGGCATGTCCTCCGAGGGCTGAACCGCTGGTGTGGTGATAAACTCCGCTCTTGTAGGCGAGGAAGTCGTTATAGACTGTGAAGGAAGCTTCAACTGGACCGTTGGTTTGAATTTCAGTCATAATCTTAGCAACATTATTGGGAACTGAATAGACGCTTGATCCCTTGTGTACATCATTAGCCCAAGAGTTATTATAAGAAGAAGTACAGGTCTTGACGCATTTAGGGGTGGGAAGCTCTCCAGTGCAGTTAGGATATCTACCTGAAACATGGTGATCGCAGTTAGGGAGGGAGTATGCCTGACACCAGTTGGTGGTGTTGTAGAGCCATCCAGTGACGAGCCCAGTGTTCTTAAAATATGACCAGGCAGCTTCGGGGTAACCACCATTGCATCCTTGACCACAGCTGAATCCACAGCATGTAAGAAGGTCTTGGGCGGAGATTCTAGTCTGGAGTTTTTGGCCGCTTGCAACACAGATTCTGTCGCTCATCGCCTCAACAGCTCCGAAAGCCCAGCATGAGCCACAGTTTGACTGATCTCTAACTTCCTTGATGGATTCACAGTTAGGCCAGGCAGTTCTTGAGTCGAAGTCTCCTGCAAGGTCCTCTCTAACCTCAATGTCCTTTTCTGCTAGCTTGTGTTCAGCAGGAGTTGGAAGCACTCCCATAAGTCTCTTGATCTCATCCATGGACTTCCCATCCCAGTAGTGGTTGTGACCAGCTACCCAGTGGACATCATTTCTGGAGTTGATCTCCTCGATGATACTGTGTTGATCAAGGAATTAGAGTTTGGCGAAGACTGCTGTGACAGCCAACAACAAAATCAAGCTTTTCATGATAGGAATTATTATTTATAAAGAGGGAAGCAATACATCATTTAAAGTAAATTCTGTGGAGGAGCTTAGAAATAAGCTTAAATTCCTTAGATTAACAACTGAATTAGAGGAATATTACTGGAGGACGAAATCCCAGTAGGAGACCATCTACCCGCATCCCATCAAATCCAAAGAGCTTCTAATTGGCTAATGGTATTTGGTATGAGAACCCTCCAGCAGAATACGAGCGAATTAGCTTATCTCCAGAAAGTCCTTATTCAGCTTTTTCCAGCTCTACCGAAATTTATTGTTATCGGATAGTGTGAACCCTTCCATAAACCAGCTGAACTGATGCAGACAGCATGGTGACTGATTGCCTTGCTAAATAACCCTTAAATTACGAACAGTTAGGAGGCTAATGACTCTACTTGTTGTAGTTTGAAGCTGGTTTGAGTGCCAATAAGAAACCTTCTGAATTTTTAGGTTATCTCTGTATACTTGTATTTTCTGTTTTAGTGGAAAAAGTATCGGACGATAGTTTAGGTTGAATATTTCTTCAGTTTTAGCTTTAGGCTTTGGTTGGTATTTTTATGGTTGTATGGACCTAGCATGGAACCACAAGGGCACATCTCCACTAATAGTAGGGATTATTATTGGAAGCTCCATCCAAGGGAATCTTGGCTGGGTTCCTCATCGAACAGAAGTTTCTACAGCAGCCTTTAGTTAGGCACTTCACCAATTATTAAATCGTTCCTCTATCTGTCACTCAAGCTGTCGGGGCTCAACAGCAACATTGAGTCTTAAACTTAGAACGGTTTAACGCAAATCTTATCCGGGCATAACTCCAAACAGAGCTTACATTCTCTATTAGTTTATGCTTTAGTTAGAGATGAGCCATATGGTTAGGACTCACTTAACCTATCAGCTGTTGTATTCTAAATCTTTTTAGAAGACGACGTATTACCAAAGATGTATGGACGTCCATTCATCTTCTTCCTCCAACTGGACGATTGAGAGCTCATGTTTAATATTTAAATTACTCACTACTGTTATTTTTGAATTCATAAGCTCTCGAAAGATATCACTAACTAATCTTCTTCAGTTATTATGCCTTTACGATTATCTGTAACAGGGTCTACTGCTCCGGAACAGTCAGTAGTGTCAGGTAGCGAGAGTTTCCTGGATTTTGTAGGAATCCCCTCAAATACTAGAGTTCATCTTGGCTGTCGAGTGGGGATTGGTACAGTTTATTGTACTCTTACTACCAGTCGGTGTCGGTATCATCCTATTAGGCTTCTTTCGGTTGGTTTACGATGTTGAATACGTGACTGTTATCCTATTATGCTTAGCTAGCCTCACTCGCGACTTCTTGTGAGCTGGCTCGGTAGGTTATTATCTCGGCAGACAATACCACCAGATAGTGAAGGATGGGACTACAGTACTTGGCAGTAATTACTGTAGCATCGAGCAGAGCATGGTTGGTTTAGAGCAGCCGAATGAGTCCCAGCATCAGCCTTTGTTTCTAAAAGTCATTTTTGAAGAGGGTAACATTCTTCATAATGAGTTCTAATATTCCATCTGTAAATCCTTTCGATTCCAGAAACTGGAGAGTGAGCACCGAATTATAATAGAAGCTCATGAGTACCACCTCCAGATTGATGAGAGTTATTCGAGTGTTGCCCATCGCATTCTTAAGTTGTTCCGTTGCGAATGTGAGTATATTAGGTATAACATCATCGATCTCCCCAAAATTGTTTTAGATTAGAGTTATCAGTAGAGTCTACATAACTGCTAGTTTATCTCGATCTCCCTGTACTCTTTCCAATGCTTGCCATATCCTCATAATGAAGGGAACTCCCACAATATCCACACAGGTTAGAATTCCTCGATGAAGTTTAGCGATGTAGTTTCTGAGAGTACCTACTACCTCACTATGTATCTGTTTATCTGTACCCTCGAGAATATTGGCTATCATCTTTTTCTCAACTGGATCGACTATGTTACTGGCTTGGATAATCACTTATTGAGGCACTCCTAGCACCATGTAGATTACTATGTGGAAGAGCCTGATGAACTACTCTGGGACGACCTGTATCTTAAATAGGAAGATGTTTAGGATGTTGAGTCCCTCCTCCAGGTACTCGTAATCTTCATCAGCGAAGATATATCTGACAAGTTTGTTAATAGTTTGAGATAGCTGCATGTAGGTTTAGTTCGCTATATTGGATAGCAGTACCTGTCGGATAGACCCTAAGCATCCTTTGCCTGTATTCTGCTCCTGCTAGTCATCAGCCTCTTATTAGAGTTAAGTGTTACCAGTAACCGCTCCATCTTTTTCACAAAACTTGAAAAATATTTAGGTTAATGTAAGCACTACCTGGACAGCGAACGGCTGTATTTTATCCGCCAGTGTAGTGATAAGCTGTTAGAGACTATAGACAACTTCGTCAGAGTCAACTGCATCTATGAGTTTGAGGTAACTGTTTAAGACTTCTGAGAGGTAGGGCTGGATAAATGCTGCTAGGTGCTAGTAATTTTGTAGGAGGTTGCTGAGGGCTACTGCTGCATGGGTTCTGATGGGTAGGCTACCATTCATAAAGCATTTGTAGATAGAGTTGGTTGCTGATTCCAAAGCTGTCTCCCCTAGTGGCAGTTAGTAGTATGATGTAAATACCTAGCAACTACGTGCTCGGAGTAGTTCTGATTGGTGCCCCATCATAGGAATAATCCAGGAGGTGAGGATATCGATTAGAATTGGAGCATCAATATTTGCGTTAATCTAATTGGGTAGCTCAGCAAACATATACAGGTAGATCTCTTTTTAGATGTCACTGCTAGATACAGTCTTTAGTACACTCATCAACCCAGCCACTATCATCTGGGGTGAGTCCTTGTAAATCCGTATTACATCTAGAACCTCCTTCCGAGAGTCTTTCTATTTATGGATGAACTCTACAGGATCAGCCACCCACAGCTCCAAATCACTCGTATTCATTACTGACCTTTTAAGAATAACTGAGATAATCTTATCCCTATAATCATCCAGCAGTTTCTGACAGGGCGGATATTTGTAGAAGTAGGGGATGGATAGCATCGAACATTTGTAGAGTTTATGCTTATTAGGGAAGTTACTCTCTGTCAGGAGCTGCAATAGACAGCTCTCTAGAAACCCAACAGCATACCGACCCAGAAACTCTTCAGAGTATTGAAGGTCGTACTTAGGGTTAGCATGATGCTGGATAAACCTGTAGATTATCTTAGATGCTTTTAGTTTTAGTTTACCTACACTATCGGGAGTTACTGAACTAACAGGAATATCCAGAGTCTTCTTGAAGAAGGCTAGCCAGACCCTTAGAGAGTCGCTTCTCTTTAGATTGGGTGGTAGTTGACTGAAAGTGACAGCCGAGAACACTTTGAAGATGAGCAGTAAGATAGGAGCTGTTATTTAGTTGTAGGCTTGGAATATTTTGGAGGAGAGTAGCTGAAGGCTGGGGAAGGTCGCGCCCACTATGAAATGCAACCCTGCTTTCTGGTCTTCCATCATCCCATCGTAGATGTTAACCAGACATTTCAGTGTAACGAGGCTGCAGTAGATGGTAGAGAAGTCCGAGCTAGTGGCCAGATTTTGAGTGAGTTTCGGCAGGATAGTGGACCAACGCTGTGGATAGTCTGTCTTCGCTATTACGTAGATCACCTCCGAAAAGAGAGGAGTCAGAGTCTTATCATCGCTACTACGCAGGAATGCTGAGTGAATGGGGATGGTTACCTTAGAAAATGCTATCTCTGAGGATGGACTTGTCGTTAGAGTTGAGCTAAGGATCTCCTGCTTTGAGGGGAGAATAACAAGAATCGACTGTAGTCTTTAGGGTGACGAGGGCAGCTTGGCGGATAGGGAATGGGTTGGAGTGGTTATCAATGATAAGCAATAGCTGAGTTATGAAACCAGCAGTTGTCCGAGCATTTTGGATGAGCTCTGTAGAAGTTTGGATGTTCTTGGGCTCGAAGCTCATAGTGAGCCATCGCATAACCTACTGTTAGGTTGTCATTTTCAATTTATAATATTGTTTTAGTTGGGCGGTCATATTAACTAAATGCTAACCAGCACAGACACAGCTAATATGTGTATAATAAGGGCTAATTTGAAAATGCTCTTAGACTGTACATATTGAATTCCATATAGATGAAATTAACCCTAACATTTTGATAGTAACCATCGTGGCCAACAGTTAGCCGATAGGAAAGAGCATTACCCCTGATAAATTAAAAGTTGTTCATAGTTTATAATTTAAATTTGGATGGGAAATAAACTTCTACGACCAAACTAATAAGATCCCTGTAAAGGTTTCAACGACTAGCAACTCCGCTATCTCAACGATAAATTCGAAATAGTTTCCGATGAGAGCGGTCTAGTAGAGACATAAAAACTATCGGAAGCTTATCAATGTTCCAGAGCCGAAGCCTAGAAAATCCTAAGGTATATCGACTTTTAAGGTGAAGGGCAGGTAGACTTCTACGAGTTTAAGTGTGCGGCTGCCTCCCTCCACCAAAATGACGACTAAGCGATGTAGATGATATTCAATATCTATGCTGATGGCCAGTAGATGACCAAAGAGCACTTCTAAGAGTTCTTTAGGACGGTCTATCGATACCTCAAGTTTATCAACCTTCTGGATGAGAAGGTAGAGTATCAGAATGAGATTGGTGAGAAGAAGTTTCAGAAGTATGATAATAGTGAAAATGGCAGTATTTCTCTTGGAGAGTTTAAGGATATACTGACTAAGGATTATGAGGCTAGTCTGTGGGCAGAGGCTTTAGGGTTCTGTAGGGAGATTGATGATGAAGCGAGGAAGAAGGATCTGATGAACGCTAAGAAGGAGGATGAATTTGGAGAGGAGGAGGAAGTTGGTGAGGAGAGGGGAGCCAGCTGTCCATGGTTACAGACTATTAAGTATCTGGCACCAGATGGGTATGAGGCTCCTGCTGCGTTGAAGACACCTCCACCATCCTCACTTGATATAGGGTATGTGTATGGATATCGATCATATGATACAAGAAACAATTTGAGGTACAGTCCTGAAGGGTATGCAGTGTACCATACTGCTGGAATGGGAATAGTTTTGAACCAGCAGAAGAATACGATGAAGACTACAACGGTGCATGGTGATGATATCACATGTTTGGATACCTGCAAGAATTTAGTGGTTACTGGGTAGATGGGTCGACGCCCTTTAATAGCGGTATGGGACTGCAACACTATGTAAACTATCGTAACTTTCAGCAAACCGTTATAGAAATCAATATCCAATGTAGCGTTTTCACCCAGTGGCACTCTAATCGCTGCTGCCTCAATGAGCGACAATCACTAGATAGCTGTGTACGACATCTTTAAGAAATGCCTAATATCGACAGGCAATGGGCCTCGTTCTCCTATCTTCGCTATGAAGTTCAGCCAGAATGACGAGTATGTTGTGTGTGGTTGTGCCAAATAGGTAGTGTTTGTGTCTTTCAAAGATAAAGGAATTAAGTGTAATAGAGGAGTTCTGGGGAAGGTGCCCATTATGGCTGCATACTCCCTAGCAAGAGTAGGAAACTTTATGACCAGTGGAATGAGTAATGGGAATATACTGCTGTGGAGGGGTAGTTCCTGCGATAAGCCTCTCAAATAGCACAATGTAGCTGTAACTGCCCTAACCTAGACTACTTCAGGTGGTCTCATATCAGGGGATGCTGAGGGTAACATCGTTATGTGGAGCAGTAACTTCGTCGTGTAGAAGAAACTGTTACTGAATAAACTGTTAACTCCAAAGGTATCCAACCAACCAAAAATAATCGCTTTGGCTCAGAGATAAGGAGCTATGCTGATTGGTACGAGAGGTGGATAGATAGTAGAAGTAAACAAAACCAACTGGAATCAGGGAAGCATTATAATGGAGGGTCACTTCGATAAGGAACTATGGGGGTTATCTGTTATTCCCCGCAAACACTAGTTTATTACAGCTGGACAGGACCGTCTACTACTTAGGTGGGATATGCCAAAAAGAAGACTAATCGCCAAGAAGCTTCTAGATTACCCTATCATGTCAGTAGATATCAACCAGTAAGGATTAATGGCAGTTGGCTTCCGTAATGGTGTGGTATTGACTATGGACTCAGCAACATTCAAATAAGCTAAGAAAATATCTCAGTTTAAGAACCCAGATAAAGAGGTTATCAGTTTAGTGAAGTTTTCACCTAAGGGTAGCATACTGGCAGTGGGTTACTGCCCACCAGTTTCCAAAATCTTCCTGTATGATTCTACCACCTTGAAGAAAGTAGGGGAATGTAGGGGTTCCTACTCCAGATTAGTCTGTATCGACTTCAGTAAGTCTTAAGATGCTCTTATGACTAATAGTACCTCTTACTAAATACTCTTCTATAAGGTGCCGAAAGGATAACAAGCTACAAGTGCCACTATGTTTAAAAGAGAGGAATGGGCTACTATGACCTGTAGATTCGCATGGCATACCCAGGGTATATGGCCACCATTTGCTGATGGTACTGATATCAATGCGTTGGATCGTTCAAATAGTTCAAAGTTACTGGCTACAGGCGATGATTTTTCAACTGTAAAGTTGTTTAGGTATCCGGTAGCAGTCTAGAAGCAACCTTACTGCCAGTATAAGGGGCATTCATCGCACATAACTGGAGTAAAGTGGTCCTTCGACGATAAATACCTGGTTACTATTGGAGGATTAGAAAAGAGTATTATTCAGTGGAATGTGTCTTTAGGTGAGGATGTGCTTTACGACTACAAGTAGTAGGCTGAATAGTAGGAAGAGTTGGCAGAAGAGGGAGCCTAATACGACGAATAACCGTTAGAACCTGATGCTCTGGAGGCCAAGGTAAAGAAGGAACCTCAAGGAGATTTCGACGAGGATTAGTAGGTAGGATAGTAGGCAGGTGCAGTAAAGCCATTCGAAGGACAAGTCAGAGCTATGACTCCCTCCGGTTTCAACTAGCAGCTCTACCCAATAGCAGCTCCAGTTGAGTCCCTCCGCATCAACCATGTATGGGGCATCCGTAACCAATACATTAGCGACCAGGTGAGAAACCAGCTAAAGTACAACTCTAAGGGTACTTCATGTATCTTTATAACTGCCTCTCTCGGAGTTGAGATGGATCTTAAATCATCAAGACAGACCTTCTACAATGTCCAGTCTAACGATTTGATAAGTATGTCGATAAGCCCCAACAAATAGTTTGTGGCTACTGGACAGATGGCCGAAGTTAATACTTAAAAACCATTGGAAACTATTGTTGATGTGCATATCTGGTCGGTAAACTAAAAGAAAACTGTTAAAGCATTACAAAGAATACATAAAAGAGCTATTGTTATTTGTGAGTTCTCGCCTAACGGTTAGCTTCTTCTTACTGTTGGGCAAGATGATAACAATACGTTGAAAGTGTACAACTGGAGGAGTGGAAAGCTGAGCTGGGAGGCCAAAACATCCAAGGCTAAGGCGACAGGGGCCTGTTGGAGTAATAACAAAGACTACGCTACTGTTGGATTAGATCATATTAAGTTCTGGACTTAATCCAAAGGAGCAATGGGGAAAGTAAATGGGACTTGGGATCCCATGCTGTGTGTTGCTCACGTTGGAGAGGGTAAGTATGTATCAGGAGGATCGACAGGGGCAGTGTATTATTGGTCTGGAAACAGTGCTAAGGGTTTGACTGCTCATAAATCTAAACTCCAGACTATCTTTGTAGATAGCAAGAAGAGAATATTTACTGGAGGAGACGATGGTAGTATTATTTAGTGGAAGCTTCAAGGAGGGCAACTCACTCGTGTGAACGAGATAGTCAACATGACTAAGCTAACCCCTTTCCATCCAGGAGTACTTTCGATTGATACATTCTAAGACAGGATGTTAATCTGCACTAAAAGTAGCTAGATACATTAAATGCCTATAAAGAAGCCAGCAGAAGCCAAGTGTATTATGCAGAGTCATTATATTGAATAGCTATGGGCTGGTTGTTTCTCTCCTGACTCCACTCGCATTCTAACAGGTGGAGACGACAAATCAATAAGAATATTTAGTGTTAAAGACTGGAAGATGCTACATCATGCCATTCTTCCAACCAAAGTTAGGGCGGTTGATTGGTCTAGGTAAGACCAGATCGTATGTGGTGACTGGAAGGGAAAGATCTACCTGTTCAACTCTAAATTGGAGAAGTTGGATGAAGGAAAAACATTCTTCAGTCGAATGAAACCTCGCCAATCGACCTACTGGATAGAAGACATCAAGTTCTCACCAAATGGAAAGATGTGTGCTTTCGGGGCTCATGGAGGTCGCTCGCACATCTAGGTGTTCCCGATTGATGGAGATAAGTTTGGTTCTCCTTTCAAACTTAATGTAGGATTTACTTCAGCTCTACTGCATCTTGACTGGAACAAAGAGGGCAATCTTCTCGCTTCAGTCTCACAAGCCTACTAACTTAAATTCGCTAAAGTAGTGTCTGGCCTCAAGAACGCAGATATATCTGCATCGGCAGTTAAGAATTAGAAGTGGGCTACATGGACCTGTAAATTCGGGTTTCCAGTGAAATAGATATGGCCGAAGGGAATGGTTGACTATTCAGATCTAAATGCTGTTTGTGTTGATAACTCTCAGAAGTTAGTGGCAGGAGGGTTTGATGACCAGAAGATACGGTTATACCGATACCCTGTAGTGAACTCAAACAGACAATATAAGTAGTATATCGCTCATGCCTCTCATGTAACGAGGGTTCGGTTCAGTGGGAATGACGATTGGATGATAAGTACAGGCGGCAATGACCGTACAATCATTTTATGGGAAGTGCTAAGAGGAGGAACAAAACAATAGATCGAAGCAGTTTAGTAACCATAAGCTGAGTAGGTAGAAGATGTCGATAAGGAAGAGGGGGATGAATCAACAGTCGTGAACTCAGATGAGATCGACGTTCCTGTAGATAAAAACTAGATAAAAGCATAACAACATAAATAGACTAAAAAGGATTAATTTGACGAAGAATAGGAAGTAGGCGAACAGTTTATGGCGACTAGACCGTGGCTTGGAGCGATTGTAGCTCCCAGCCCCTAAAAGATAGAGTACAAGGGTAAAGGCGATAAACCACCTATTACACTTACCCTCTAATATGCACATGGCTATCGTTCAAAGGACTGCCGAAACAACCTCAGATACCTAAATTAGTAAACCATCAGCTATCATACTGCAGGAGTAGGAGTGGTGATGAACCTAACATAGAAACCTCATACCCAATAATTCTTTATCAACCATACCGACGATATCCTATCAATGGCGTGGTCTCCCGATAAGTCTACTATGTACACTGGACAGCTAGGACCAAACTCTTTCGTTTATTAATGGGACTCCAGTGGATAATTCAAGAACAGAAGTTATAAAGGACTGAAGAAAGGAGCTGTATCCCTAGACTGTAACGATAAATACCTAGCGGGAGTGGATATGGATGCCGACCACAATATCATCGTATTTAACAGATCAACAGGCGCTAAGGTTTGTGGTGAGAAGGGAGGTAAATAGTTCATCATCGCACTGAAGTTTATTGATGAGAATAGGCTGGTATCTGTAGGTATAAAGCATTTTAAGATATGGGAGGTACAGGCAGGAAGTCTAAAATGCTAGGCTAAAGGACAGTTTGGAAAGAACTGTGATATACTCTGCTGTGTGGATACCAAATAAGGTAAGATTTTTGTGGGTGCTGGTGATGGTAACCTCCAACAATGGAGTGGTAACTCTTGTAAAATAGCTAAACCTTTGCATTAAAAGAAACCTCTGGATGCTATTAGGATTTTAGAAAAGGTGATTCTGACTGGTGGGAAGGACTCTAAGATTAATATTGTTGAGACTGAGTCCCTAGAGGTAATAACCACTATTGACTGTAAAGCCCTACTTACTGACTCACTGTGTCCTAACGTTCGTTCGTTGGATGCAATAGGTTCGAAATTGCTGGTTGGTACACTCGGTAGCTAGATTTACGAAATAAGTTGCGATGGGAATGTAAATGACTGTAGCGAGGAATCCAAATTTACCAATCCTACTTGTTACATGAGTGGACATTTCAGTCCTAACGCTAAATGGACCAACGAAGTATGGGGCTTATCGATGCTGAGAGGAGACAAAGATAAATACGTGACATGCAGCGATGACGCTACCCTTCGTTTATGGAGTATTTCCTCCAAATAACAGATCGCTACAGCAAAGTTAGACTTCGATACTAAATTCAACACCTTAAAGAGAGATGTTAAGACGGGTGATTTCCAAGATTCAGCAAAGGGCAGGTGCATAGCAACAACAGGTTAGGACTACATAATCGTTGGATGCAAGGACGGAACAGTGAGGCTTTTCGATAACAACCTTAAACCCAAAGCAGTGCTCAAATTCGCTAAGAGATAGATAAGCGATATAAAGATCTCCAAAATGAATGATATGGTTGCTATTGGTGCTCATGACAGAGTTATCTATCTGTGCTAATGGAATGGAAAGGCTCTTAAACTCCAGAAGAAGCTGTAGGCACATACTGCTTCTATTACTCACCTCGACTTTTCTGTTAGTGGTAATTAACTGCATTCTACTAGTGCTGACTATTAGCTACTATTCTGGAACGTAAATATGGGAAAACAGAATACTAGAGGTGCATCCGCCCTTAAAGACGAACCTTGGCTTACATGGACAACTACCCTTGGTTGGCCAGTACAGGGCATTTGGGAAAGCGAGATGGATGGTACCGATATCAATGCAATAGACAGATCAAATAACTCTTACACTAAAAAGATGAAACTGTTGGTGACTGGTAACGATAGGAGTGAGATAAGAGTATTCGAGTATCCCTGTCTGAAAGAGAAAGAAGGCAAGAGATCGGATAGCGTCGTAGGTCGTGGACACTCTAGTCACGTCACATGCGTTAGGTTTACCCCAGACGACGAATATATTATAAGTACTGGCGGGTAAGACCAAACGATAATGCAGTGGAGAGTATAGAAATAGTGATAATTCCTCATCATTCAAACACCTTTATTATAACTGTCCATTGTTTAATTGTATATTACCAGAAATCAAAGTATTATAATTATCCTGTATGCTGGAACAATTCACTTTTAGAGATCAATAGCTCACCTGGCGCAACCTTCAGCAGCTTAAACCTAACGTTCAGAAGCTGTAACTGGACCTCTGCAGTAGCAAGCAATGGGCGAAAATAATTGAGGATCTAGCAGTATTCAGGAAACTGTTGTCTCTGCATATAAAGATATGTGATATTACAGGGGAAGCTATGAAGTCGATTGGTAAAATCAGTAGCCTGATAATGCTGAAATTTAGTATGTATTGGCTCACCAAGATATGTGCCCCCTGGGAGACATCTCCGCTCGGTATATTAGTCAGTTATCCAACCTGAATGAGTTACAGTTGAGTATTCGCAGGGGATAATTTAGATAACTGTTACATAAGTGACTAGGCGATGGAGCATATAGTAAAATTACAAAAACTATAAACACTCAGTTTAGGTATAATGGTGGTAGATGAAGAAAAAAACATTATAAATGATAAAGGAGCATAACTCATTTCCAAATTGACAAAGCTGCAGCATTTGAGATTAAGTAGTTAGGTATAGATTCAGCTTCCAACGATATTGGTGACAGAGGAATTAGGGGTTTTAAGAAACTAACTCTTCTCAGAACTCTAACGATAGGTTGAGCTGGTTTTTATATAGGTAATAACCGGATCACAGCGGAAGGTATCTGGGTTCTAACCAAACTTCCATATTTAGACCAATTAGACATAAGTACAACTATAATTACAAAGCGAACAATAAAATAGGAGATGTTGGGTGTGCCATCCTTCCACGCCTAAGCAAACTATTAGGTTTATACGCAAGTATCCCATCAATAACACGCAGGAGGAAACTAGATAAGCTCAGCTGGAGGTTACAGGCTCGGTTGCTGCAGTAAGTTAACAATGCTAATAGTAGCTGACGACAACTCAATCTGTTCTAAAACAAAACAAAAAATATCGAGACAGTTGAAGAGAACAAAAATATCTTGATAGTTTATCCTCTTTATGCAACATCAATCTTACATGGGTGGAAGAACGTTGCTAGTCGATGCGAATTTTAGATGGGCTGCTGATGCTATCACTCCCATATCGTTCTCGGCAATAGTGTCCACGTTAACCTTCTAACCTGTATAGCTTGCCTATTGTTTACCATCTTATACCAATACATTGTCTTGAGAGCCTAGTAAAATCCTCTGGAACATCTTAAACAGGAAGCATATGAACACAGCCAAAAATACTAGGCACCGTAGTCCCAGATGAGTGTAGATAGCTTTGGGTCCCTGTATCATCTTTTACTTATAGAGCATAATTATGAAGAAGTAGACCAGGTTGGATACCTCGCAGATGCACAGGCATGACTTGATTAATTTTTCTGAGTAAAACTTGTTGTGGAATATGGTGAAGATGAGATGGATTTGGACGAGGCAGACTATTATTGGGGTGAGGGATAGCTTGCTAAATAGGCCGATTAGTGCTCCTATTGCCAATTTGTAAAGTGCATATATAATTGCGTTTCTAGCCGTAATACGAGTTCCGTAGGATTCCGATTGGTATGAAGACCTGAGTCCCTAACTGATAAGATACACCATGGTGGGTATCAGCAACACTAGTATCATAATATTGAGGGTCAGTTCCTCCGATTCGAATATCTCAGTACTCCTCAAATTCATCCCAATAGAAAACCCAATGTTCATAGCGTTTAGACAGAGGATATCTCTGGCAACTGATATTGTCTCCTGCTTCATCCGGTAGGAGCGTACTGAAGCCTCCAGCACAAACCTAAGGAGAAAGTAGATAGCTATCACTAGGATACAGAGATAAAGCATAAAGTTGATGGCAGCTGACACATTGAAGGCATAATCCATCTGATCGTAAAACTTCCAAATGTTGTTACCAGCTTCTCCGAGCTCACCAAAGATACCGTTCCAACCGTTGATGAAATGACGGTAGTAGGAGATGGTTGAGAACTCCTCCAAGTAGGTTTCGTCTGTTAGCAATGCTATCCCATAATAGGCAGTCTGTAGGACACTTAGTACTGCTACTCCGATGTGAGATCTGAAGAAGAGACCGACCAGAGCAAGAGACAACCCAAATATCATTGAAACTGCTATCATCACCCTATATAAAACATTTACTTCATTGTGTTATTCCTATATTACTTAAGGCTTTTCAGAAACAGTTGGTTTTTCCACTTAAATTTCAGTATCCGAAACACATTCATTTTAGTCGACAGTGAGTGAATGGTCACTCTTACAAATGCATTCCTTCTGATAACTGAGTACAAAGTTTCTGGATTAGTCGCATAACTGACAAGATTCCTTCTGCATACAACGTAAACAGCCACGTATTGGGCATTTTATACATTCAGTTGTATTATCGTAATAGCCGTCAGGGCAGCTACATCCTCCCATACCATCAGATACATACTTTTTGGAGGAGTCACAAGTACGACATTCCTGAGCAGATAGACATTCCTGACAGCCTTGGATTTTTTCGGAGCATTTAGAGCACTCTCCAAGCCTATTCTTACCGTAAGGACATACACAGCTACGATCCTTAAGTTAGTATCCTTCCTCACATTTCAGACATTTGTTCTTAGCTTTAGGGTCGCATTCAGCACATTTAGGGACACACTTCCTAGCCATCAATTCTGGGTGCTCTTTCTCGTATGGAGATATACATGTACCATTTTGTATGAAATACCCACTTCCATGGAAGCACTAGAAACATTCGTTGATGTCGCATTTACTGCACATCTCATGCAGGCATTTATAGCACATACCTCCCTATTCATAATTGCCATCTAAACAGACACAAGCATCGCCAACTACATGCTTTGACTAGGATGAGAGGCACTTACATTTACCATCAATAAGTTTGTATCCTGGTAAGCATGTTTTGCACTATTAAGTTGTTTTGCAGTCGAGGCATCCCTGCACAAAATTATTGCATTTTATGCACTCCCCTGTTCTGGTAAGGATAGAATCATCAGTGCACCTACATTTCCCACTAAGGTATGTAAACCCACTCTTACACTCACATCGACCCGACACTAACTTCTAATACTACCAACACTCCATACAGTTAGTTTAGTTGCCTTTGCACTATCTGCAGTTTTTATCGCATTTGGTACATTTTCCATTGTTTATGAAGGACCCTGACTAACAGCCGCAGCTTCCATTTCGGAGTACCAGAGGAGAATCACAGGAGAGACAGTCATGCCAAGCCATAGCCTTGCATGTTTTACAGCTAGCATCACACTTAAGACAGTTATCAAGATCAGTGAAGTAGCCAGCTGGGCATTCCTTCACACATTTGTTGGTTTGGTCTACTATGTTAAATAGGCCTTTCTTGCAGACACACTTCTCATTCTTTATTTACATCGTATCAGGGCATTTTAGTGATTATTAGACTTTAATGGTATGCTCCTCCTTTAACTTGTCACTTACCCACTCAATGCAGTTGTTTTTGTGGTTTATACAGGTCTTGCATATGGTGAGGTTACATACTGCGCACCTTTTTACCCTTCGGGGGGTTCTCATCAGATAGGAACCATTCTTACATTCACAGTAGTTCCCCTGGAGGACGAAACTTGGGCTACACGTCAAACAGTGTGTTGCCTTCCCGAAGCAGGTAGCGCATACTGAGTCACAAGCATCGCAATGAGCAGATTTTTAATTGCCGAAGGTACCCACCGGACAGGTAATGCATTCTTTCCTCTTATTATAGAATTTGTTGCCGGAGCATGGTTTTAACTCTCTAAAAGAGAATATAGTAATATTAAGTTTTCTGCCTGTTGTCTTCTGATCGATACTATTCGGATACTCGAATTTGAACTCAGGATTGAAATCAAAATCGAAGCTAATCACGCCAGCGTGGAAGTGATCGGGGGTAGCTGGTTAGAGTCGAAGGACATTATTAGTGTAGGATGTTGTGAGGTAGGTGCTTTAGAAAACAGAGCCATCTTCAAAAGGTATGGGGGTGTACTCAATAATATACAAAGCCACCCTCTGTACCGAAGTATCGTAGTAGGTATTGATATTGACCTAGCATTTAGTCAGGTTGTTTCCTTTAACCTTGATGTCTAGAACAAAGTATTAGCTGGAGGTCTTGTTGATGTCGAAGCCCTTCAGGAAGGGACACAGGTGGATATCGGGTTCGTCCTCCTCATCCAGCAGTGCCAGGTCTTGTAGGAAGTACTACCTCCTGTAGCCATTACCATTGCTGATGTTCATGACTGAATTAGAAAAGCTGTACATTGAGTCCGCTCCACAGTAGTGATAGCGATGTAGTCAGACTTAGCCTTTACATATGAGAATACAGAGACCTACAGGATAGACAGCTGCACTTATCCCCTATTAGTGAACTTGATGTTAACAGAATACTCCGTCTGGTTCTAGGTATTTAGGTCGAAGCTGAAGGTTTCCCTTGATACTCGTTGGGAGTCCAGTTAGGTTACTCCTGAATTATCGAGGAATTACCGAGGCAGGAGTGAGGTTAGCCTTGAAACTGTCGAGGGTAAGTGAGTTTGTAGTTCACTTCGTTGCTTCTGGAAATCGATGAGAACAGAGTAACGAATTCTATGGTAAAGATGGTGGGTACTGCATTGGATGTCGGGGCGACTTGTAGGTACAGAGTCGTCACGAGCTATCGCACAAACGATTAGGATAGTCAGTAGAAATCGGAACATTAATTATTTGATCGTATTGTGTTGACAATCAAGTATATATAGGGTTAGACGTGGGGTGTGCTATTTTGCTATCACAACCAACATACAAGAGAACTCGGATATGTAATTCAATGACTGGAGGGATACGGTTATGCGTATCAACTAACGTAAATAATCAACTGTGTTAGTGTCAGTAATGAGAGGGCTTAAGATCAAGTTGATATTATGATGCTTTTTCTTGTTATTTGAGTTGAGGGTCGGGGTGGTTGGATCTAATAAATCTAAGACCGAACACGAAACCAACATTTGGCCTATATTTTTATTGATCGTTACTAGTAATCTTGTTCTGAGGGTTTCGGGGTCCACCAGTTGAACTTTGTATTTACCGACAGACGTTTAAAGTGTTCCTAGTGAATTTAGAGTTCGTTTTGTGTTTAGCAATAAGCTATGGATGTACAACCAAATTTGAATGTACGGATACTTCGATAGCCTATGAGATCTTGATAAAGGTCTCAATTTTACTGAACTTAGACCGAGCAAATAATATTCTGATTACTGTCAAATGAATTTACAGAAAGGTAAAGGCCAAACCATCTGTTCATAAAGTTTCGGTTTTAGAATCACCCCACCCCGCATTACCTTTTCATTAAATTAGATGTCGTAAATATTAATAGTTCGTAGAACTGATTTACTGACATTTGGGTTTTAACTCGCACAAGGTTAGAGGAAAGTGGCCAGAGTTTATTTAGGAAAACGAAAAGGCGACTTTTAGGGTTTACAATATGAAGTAAGACCTGAAGCATACAAAAAGTAAACGGGCTACTCTTTGTCCAAATTAGTTTAAGGCAACTTTTGATTGAAGAACAGTATTATTTGTCTATTAGCAAGGCAGCAACATGCTAGGCTCGTATTGAACCTATACAACAACTCAAAATAGCACACATCACACTATTTTTACCCAACCTCGGTGGGTTTAAAAGTAATTTTTACTAATAAATCAATTACCTTGAGATTATAGTTGTTTCTTAGTTCAAAACAGCTTATCTAATGTGTACCTAACTGATTTCCATCACCAATCCATAGTTGTTCCTTACTAAATGTTAAAAATTGTAGTGCTACACGATTGTTGGTTAGAGTTAATAACAGACAAATAGATAAGCCAGAGGATGTATTTGATTTAAACAGCCGAAATTAGATGGTACTGACCTTGATGGCAGTTGTTTCTATAAGCATTTCCAACCCAAATACCCAAATGATGCCAACAACCTGCATACAATTCATGCTACAATTATTAATAACTGGTAACAGTAAAATACCTAACATAACAACAGATAATAAACAACAGTTTCTTCGTCACATTATCTTTAGTTTTTAATGAAACTATTGGATAGTAAATTCTTCCAGTTGCTTTATGGAGCCTCTGGAGTGTACCTATTCTCCTTCACTTCGACACTCCTCCATTAAAAATTGTACCTTCATCCCTTATTTAGACTCAAACATCCTCACCTCTCCTTGGTTTCGGACAAGCTCGATGACTTTCCACACCCGATTGCCGTTCTGATTTTTCCATATTTGGTTGGTTGGGTTCTTGGATAGTTATGGGCCACCTCCACAGGAACCATCGTGAAGGTTCCTAATCGTAACCTAATATATTGTGTGCTAGCAGTTTGTGTTGGTAACTGGACTTACAACCGGGCTGTTCTATAAGCTTCGTACCCAGCAGTAGTAATGATCAAGAGTTGCAGTGTGCTATCTGTAATTATTGTTGGGGTGTGCTGTTCCCGAATCAAAGATAAAACACTAAAGCTAGGGCCAAATAAAATTCTGATCGGTATTCTCCTAACGATAGGAGTCGGTTTATTTCACTTTTACGCTATTCCTGAGTTAGGTGAGCAGTAGACAAGCACTTTAGGTTGGATTCTTCTCGGGGTATCTCTAGTCACAGATGGATTACTACCAGATTTTCAAGCATAAATCAAATCGGTG
>JAOXNN020201015.1:0-23158 GCA_028571205.2 Hydropsyche betteni | reverse complement strand
GGACCCCTAAAAAGGATAGTAATACTCAAAGGTCCCTCGTCCACCAATTATACCTATAAAAAGAGAGACTCCAGTTAAGATGTAGAATAAATCTAAGCAATAGAATACTCTGATGAAGTATTTGGTAACTGCTCCTCCACCTCCGCCTCCAAAGCAAGTAGACAAGAAGACGAGCAAAGGAAAAAATCATATTACTTCGTTTACAAAATTTTGCCATATGTTGGGTTCTCTTATGCAGTCGAATTAGTTCTATTCGAACTATTTATGTGTTCTTCATCAGTAGAAGTTTACGAAATTCAAAGATGTATCCATCAACTTCGTGTGCCTCTCAAGCAAGTACTTCTTTCAAAAAATAATGCTTAGCAGAGTTCAATCGGTCATATTTGCCTCGGGAACTCTGACCCAAAGGGAGTTCGACTAAACAGAGCTGCCTTTCCTTAACTACTTCCAGAATACAAGTATGTTCCTTCGATAGAACATCTCAACCTTCATTATCAGCTAGTACAATCGTCAACCCTTAAAGATTCTAAGCAGACAGGGTGATACCAACCACAAAGAGATTTGCGATATCCTAAAGAGACTGATTCCTCTCATTCCTTATGGGGTGCTGGTGTTTTTCAAGTCGTACTCACATATGAATGCCATAAGATAAGCGCTTAACCTCTAAGGCAACAAAATAGGCTCAAAGTCAGTCTTCTGGGAGTGCAAGCGCAAGTCAGAGTTCGACAGGTACGTACAACTCTATACAACCGATGCCCAGTCGAAAAATGGGGCAGTGCTGATGGCGATATGCAGGGGAAAGGTAAGCTAAGGATACAACTTTAAAGATAATCTCGCTAGAGGAGTGTTCGTTGTCGGACTGCCTTTAATGTCATTCGAATGTCTGCAATACAAGGTAAAGTAGAAGCAACTGAACAACAAAACTGAACTCTGGAAATGGTACTACTATGACGCCATGGTGGCTGTCAAGCAAGCAGTAGGCCGACTCATTCGCCATGCTGCTGATTTCGGTTGTGCCTTTTTGTTGGGCAAGGACTACCCTTCGAGAGTTAAAGAACTGCCTGTGTGGATGAGAGAGGCGAAGACATATGTTAGCGAATCTATTGAAAGAGTCGAAGCAAATGTCAAGAAGTTTATGCAGAATAAATTCTAACAGAATGCTTTCCAATGTGGTGTTATGACAACTGAAGAGGTATTGGAACACGATGACAACCAAGAATAATAGTTATCTGAAGAGTACGATATAGACGCGTGGCTGGATCTTCAAGATAGCTGGGAAAGAGGTACAGACTTTTAAGAGAGCAGAATGTTGCAGTAAGCAAGAGAGGCACCTGAGAAAGGAATGCCCTCCCTAAACATATCTAAACAGAATCAATTAAAAGAAGAGTTCGAGCATTCTGTTCTGAGTAACCTACGCTAGAAGGCTGAAAGCCTAAAAGTAGCTCCAACTTTTATAGGTTTTAATAAATAAATGTTCGAATAAGATGAGCATTCTCTGAAGCGTAAACCCCAATGATAAACCAAAATGGTTAGATAGAATCATATTAGCAATTAGTAGATTTTTGGGTATTAAATGAGACGATTATTACAGACAATCCATCATATTTTCTATTTCTTGAGTTCCAAAAGCTTGAGTTACTTCATGACTGTCTTATACTCCTGGAAGTTCTCCGGAGAAAACGGTTTCGATTGGATTTCTTCTGCTTTAGCCTTGAGTTTATTGATTCTATCGTCCATAATAGCCATAATCGAAGGTCGGCTAAATTTCTGCATTTCTCATCAGTTACATCCTTCACTTCCTGCAGCGAACAGAACACATTCGCAAACTATTTCTTAGACTGCTCCACCTTGTAACAGTTTTACAGGTTTTTAGCTTTTAGTTCGCTCACCTTCGCGTTCAACTCTCTGAGATAGGCTGGGTGAAGAATCAAGTACATATGAACGAGTCGTTGAGGTCGGTCAGCTGGGAAAAGAATACGGCCACGTTGAGATACTCCTTCGTTAATTTGAATTGCTGGGCGATTTCAGCAGGGGAGGGGTTTGATGCACTAGATTACCTACAAAAATACCCTTTGCAAATGTTCTCTACCCTCAGCTGCGACAAACTCCTGAATACATTGTCAATTTCATAGGACTACTTGAGCATCTGGAGGTTGTCTGAGAATTTGCTGAGTTAGCCTGCACTTACGGTTTGAAACTGGGACCTCTGCGAGCTATCTCTTGCTGGACAGTTTCCAACAGTGCTACGATGTTGCACTTTCCATCTCTTTTGAAGGCATCAGGATTGGTTATCGCGTATTTGAACACTTACTGGTCAGCCCTCTAGGTCTTTACCAAGCTCTCTGATATGTAGATCTGGGGCAGCTCCATAGGATACCGCTCTGTGATGAAACTGGAGTAACATGTAAATTACAGGTAGATCTCGAAGTTACTACCGTTGATGGGGTAGAAACTCTTGATGATCTTGAGGCCTAGGGATTTGAGCATCTGGTCGTCCGATTTAAGCTCCTCGCATACTTTGCCTTTGCTTTTAAGCTCCTCGATTATTCTGCGTACGTCTCTGAGTGAGGGTGAAGGTACACTGGCTCAATAAGTTGAATGTTGTCTTTGGTCAGGAGACTTATGAACTCAAAGTACCTCATTTAAGTTTGGTCTGACATGGCTATTTATATTATATAGACAATACAGTCGTGGATTGCATATTGAGGAGTTATAAAGCGATCAGATAATATTCGACTATCTGAGGAAGTAGCCAGTAGATGCCAGGGAGTTCGAAACGTCTCTCAGCAGCTGCTGGGCAGGCTCTGCTCTGGTTTGGAGGAGATGCTAGGCTTTCCTGTCGATCTGCAGGGAGAACTTGAGCTAGTTCTGAAGTTTTGTGTTGGTTGCCTCAAGTCGTAGTATTTATTTGGCTAGCCTATCTATTTCAATGTTGAGTTTGGTCTGCTAGTTCTGAGCTAAGTCCCTTGCTGCGTTGACGTTGTGTCCTATCATCACAGTTCTATGTGTATCCTCGTCGCATTTACTGTGTTATTGAGTATTTACTTTATGGTTAACTCGGTGTTTTCGAGCCTGTCGAGAAGGATCTTATTCTCGTCCACTGCCCTATCTAAATTTGTTTTGATAGTAGCGTGGTATTCCCGGGTCTTATCCAACTCTAAATGCTGGGTTTTAATTTTAAGACGTAGCTGTTCTCCAAGGATATCAACATCCTCATACTTCTTTAACACCTTCTACAGATCTAATTACCTGCTCCTGAGATTTATCTCCACCCTTCCCCTTTATTGTTGGGCGTGGTGGATCTCCCCTTTTACCTAAGTTATTTCCGAAAGCCACTTTCTCAATTATTTATCAGTGCACTTAAGTTCTATTCCCTTACAATCCAACTCATTAGTCATCTCGTCGCACAGCCTCTCCAAACTGATGCGCTGCTCCTTCAATTTCTTCAGGAGACTGGAATTGGTTTTATTTTCGCCCATCTCCAAACTAATCTTTCCATTCAGAAGTGATATGCACTCTAGGTGAGCATCAATCTATGATGTCCTCTCCAACAAGCAGACCTGCGATGAATCGACGTCCTTCTTTACCTCAGCCAACTAAGAAAGAACCTGGGTTAGCAGGGATTTGACGGAGGTTAGCTCTTGTTACTGCTCTGCCAACTGAATTCTGCCTCTATCCAACCGAACTCTAAATGAATATACTCGCTACCTGAGCTATTTCTCGTTCCTCTATTTGTCGTCTAAGAGGAGGGCATACCGAGACTCAATCTCAGCCAACCTATCATTGAGCCTGACAAAATCGCTTTACAGTCCCTGCAAGTCGGCGATCTCCTGCCTCAGAGTAGCGATTAGGGTTTCCCTTTGGATGGCTTTGTCTGTGTACTTGCTGGAATAGTGGTGCATAATTCTTAATGGAATATTTTCTATATAGAGAAAACTAAAAAATCTCTCATATTTTTTCCATTAGCCATGGCTATTTTGCTATTTCTTCTATGATGGCTCGTTGGTTGGGGTCGATGGTGAGCATTCGATTTATCAGTATTTGGGCGTTCATAGAGATGTCCACTCCAAATCGGAACAGCCCTTTGCTCACTTTCCCGTATAGTGTCTTCTCATTTAGTCCTTTGAAAGGGAAAGACCCACATAGCATTCGATACAATAATATTCCGCAGGCCCATACATCCACAGTTTTGCTGTAGTAACCCTTCTTAGCAATAATCTCCGGGGCAATATAACTGGGAGTTCCACAGAAAATGTCTAATTTAAGATTAGAGTCATTAGCGAAACCGAAGTCAATGAGTTTGATTTTTTTATCTTTGTCAATTAGAATATTCTATAGTTTGATATCTCTATGGGCGATAGAGTTCCCATGCATATACTGTACAGCTTGCACGATCTGACTGAATATCTTCCTAGCCTACTGCTAATCTAATTTATTAGCGATATTAGATTTTATGTAGTCAAGCAAGGAGGTCCCTTCTATTAGTTCAGTCACTATATTAACCTGAGTTAGAAGAGGGATACCGATTGTTAGGTTTAGATGGCTTAGATGAACTATATGATGTTGGGATGCTTTGATTTACTGAGGATATCGATCTACCGTTGAATGTTGGACCGTTTCTCAGAGTTTCTGAGCTTTTACTTGTTGTAAGTTTTTATGGCCACGTACTTTCCCACCTAAAGTTAGGCTATTCTAACAGTTGCGTTGCCACCTTTTCCTAGAATCCTACCCAACTTGTATTTTTGCACCACTTCGTAGTCGATTGTTGAGTCCAACTCCTTCTAAGATTTCAACCGTTGATGCTTGTCGCCCTACTTAAAGCACTTGAATTTGAATATTTTTGGCAACGCCTTCTTTTGGAAAGCCTTCTCTTGTCCCATTGTACTTCCCTACTCAGTCATTGTATTTTTAGCAGTGTCCAAACTTCTATCCCTCTGCATGGGCATTCCTGTTTTTTACAGGGTTTTATGTACTAGCGAACTACTTCGATCATGATGGATAGTTTAGTCTTCCAGTAAAAGCATGCGATCTTGGGAGCACATTTGCAGGTTGAGTTCAGTTTGGTTAGAGCTCCTGGAGGAGTAGCACTCCTCGATGCCAGGCTATTTGTTATGAGTTTTGCGGATTATGGGAAATCGGACAGGTTTTCCGAATTCAATTTTTAAGCCTGAACTCAGGCAGAACTTCCCGAAGTTGGAAGCATCTGTCTTAATCTGCTGGAGGGTCATAGACTTCTCTTCGGTTTTTACCTTTCCATGAGATTGGTCGTAAAGTTCTCTACTATCGAACATAAGTTGTATTTTATCGACATCATTTTCTCTCTAATACTATTTTATCTATCCGTGGTGAGGTAATCTGTCGCCCAATCCTAAACTATAACCGGGTTAGCATAGGTAAATTAAATGTGGGTGAGTGGCTGTAATTTATAATAGATTAATTAGTTAATGGCGGAAGGTCGTGGCACTCGAACTTCATCGAGAAAAGCCCAGACTGTTGCGGACCAGCCAGTGCCTGCGATGGAGTAGGCCTCAGCGTCCACTATCAATTAGAAGGACTTTAAATTCCGCTTCAAACGAATTCCCAACCTTGAAGCAATCCAAAGCTAATATTGCAGTTGTTGTTTCATTTCTTTTAAAAGATCCTACCCTACCACCCACACCTAAAGCGGTAACCATCTACTTAACCTAGGATTACGACCTATTGTATGCTACGGCTGCCTCAAAGTCACCCACAAATATTGTTATGGATTGTTAACTCCAACTAAAATAGAAAAGGAGGTCGAGTACTTCGTGTGCGATACCTGTAGGAGCGATGCCAAAAAACAGAGCGTAACTCTATGTGTAATATAGTTGTGCCAGATCTGCGGAGTTGACGAAGGGATGCTGAAATAAATTAAAGGCTTCGGATTCGTACATTTTGTCTGTGCTATCACCCACCAGTAGATCAATACTATCAGTTACGAGACTATGAAGTTCCAAGTTTCAATCAACTATTAGAAATCAAAGAAAAGGTGTTAAATATGTAAGGCTGATAACTCCTACTTTCAGTGCTCAGCTGAACAATGTACGAAGAGTGCTCATCCTTACTGTGTGTTGACTACGTTTAAAATTAAGGAAGCGGAGTGCGAGGGAGGGGATGTGGAAGATGTATGGAAGTTTTACATTAGTGCAGGATAGAACAAGGTTTATGATGTATCGCACTAGCTACCAGAGAAGGAGTGGATTGTAGAGGAGATCAACCCTACTTTTAAGAAGCTAGATGAGTTCAAAGTTCCCCATCCAGACAAAAGATAAACCCTTAATGTCTTCTATGATGAGCTGGTCAGAAACCATAAACCAGTATCAACTGTAAAAAGAGGAGGGTTTCAGTATGTTCTGTGTCCTGAACACTCCAAGCATGATATTCACTGTACATGCTTAAATACCACATAGGGGCGCGAAATGGTGTATTGTGAGTGCTGCATGGAGTGGTACCACTACGACTGTGGAACTTTCAAAGGAGAGGACGTGTACATCTGTCCCTTCTGTGTGGAGTGGTTTAAGCTTAAAGACAAAATTCTAAAATAAATTCAAGGGGAAAAGTTGGAAAGCTTTGAGTTGAAAATGCTCCGCCCCACCAAGTTTAACATCCCTGATTTCCTTCTGTACATGATAATCGCTGACAGACGACTACAGACAGCCTACGATACGGGCGGTAGCCTCGGTTCGAAATTTATGAAAGGCTACGTGTTCTACTTCCCACTGAAGACTAGCAAGATAGGTTTGGTGGTGAAGTAGCTGAACCAGAGGAAAATCGAGCAAGTTTGTGACGACTACCT
The DNA here is from genome assembly GCA_028571205.2 of Hydropsyche betteni. Taxonomy (NCBI): domain Eukaryota; kingdom Metazoa; phylum Arthropoda; class Insecta; order Trichoptera; family Hydropsychidae; genus Hydropsyche; species Hydropsyche betteni. The sequence goes on along the minus strand of JAOXNN020201015.1, from coordinate 16,341 downwards.
TCACGAGTACTTCCGGAAGCAGGAGTCTATGTTGGAGGTGCTGCCCGTGATCAGTCTCGATCGAGATAACCAAATATAAACTCTGTAGGCTAATATCCAACATAATAAAAGTATCAAAGACTATGTCAGTGCTGCTGAGTCTGTCGTACTGTCCTCGTCGGAAACCCCCTTCACCAGCCTTTCGGAAGTCCTTGAGTGGAAGGATCAGGTGCAGAGAGTACGTCTAAATCCAAGTGAGTCTCTTTTGAATGGTCTGTTAAGTTCGAGTTATCCTCACCCAGAAGTAAAGATTGTGAGAGAGAGACAGGAGCAGTTCAAGTTGAGGCAGCAGATTGTGCAGGCTCAGAACAGCTTTATGACGATTCCTGAGTTGGAGGTGCTATTGGAATCTGCCAGGCAACTGGGAATGAAAATTGAAGTGGACACTCTATAGAACAGAATTAATACGTCCAAATTCATATTGAAGGAGATTGAAGAAGGGTTGGCCGTTGGAGTTGATTACGACCAGTTCAAAAATGTTGAAGAGCGTATGAAATAGGTATTCAACCTGAAGGTGACTCCCACTCTGAACATCTGGTAAAACTACAAGAAGGAGGTTAATTTTATTAATTAGCTATACTCTACGATATCAAAGACTGGTAATAGGCGTCAGGAAGTCACCCTCACTGAGAAAGTAACCTTTTTGCTATCGGCAACCCTACCTAGAATAAATAAATAGCTGCGAGACGTCCTAAAACAGCTTAAAACCCATCTTCAGTTCGCCAACCCTAGAATAGAATAGATATACCAGAGGTTCAATAGACTCGCGTGGGATTTCTAGGTTACATCCATTAACAAAGATACCACTCCAGATCAGCTGAAGTCAATTTACAGCTAAGGGCAGAGACTTAACCTGCCGGAAACCGATGAAAATTACCAGAAGATAAAAGATATGTATCTACAGTGGGAAGCAAACCATAATTAATTTGAACTGTTCTTCGGGTAGGCCAACCTTTCGAAACTGTTGGAAGACCCAGATGAAAAGACTCTGATAGATCAGAGACTTTAAGATGCTACCAAATTCTATACTTAGTTTCCACTCAATACTAAAAAGTAGCTGCTACAGCTTAGTCAAAAACGCATGGTTTCGGAGTTCTCCACCAAAATTAAATTGAAACTGGCTGAAAGCGGTGTGAAGCTTACCACTCTTAAGGAAATATTTAGGGATGCTGAAGCCATTAAGTTCCCGAAGGCGAACTCGCAGTTTAAAAAACTTAATGAATTGCTAACTGTTAATAATTTCATCCAACAAAGATTTATGGCTTTGCAGAAGAATGTCCAGGAGAGGCTAGATCAATTGAAGACCGATTAGAGATGGAAGAAACCTAGGAAGGAGCAAATGAAATATAATGGAGATAAACCTCATGTTAAGGAGGTCAAATCACTCATAGAACAGATGAGGCAGTCTCCAGTGGATTACACCACTTAAGTGGAGGTACTGGAAGGGTATGTAAAACAAACAGAATAGATGTCGGAGAAAACTAGGTAATTTATTAACAACAACCTGCTGAGTGAGTTCCAGAATAAAGAGTTCTGGTAGAATGTCCTGAAGGAGATAGAGGACAAAAGAAAGAGCATTCTGATTCAGGCTCCCCTGAACATTAACCAGTAACTGTTAGAACTCTATCATTTTGAGATTAAATCGAGGATAATTATGTCGTTCAAAGGGTTCATTACTTCCGATTTGGACAAACTCACCAGATTGCTCAAATTTGCGGATGAATAACAGATCCAGTAACAACTGGGAGAGTGGTATATTAGACTTCGGACTGAAGTTTAGCAGGGAACCCAACATCAAAAGTAGCTGGACCAACTCAAGCATCTTGAAGAGCAGTTAGATAAAGAGTATAATAGAAGTGGAACTACAGTACCATATACCTCACTGGCCAATCTACGGAAGGCTCTCAATTTACAACCATTGAAGGTAAGTTCATCGCCTATGATACTGGGAGTTGCAGAGCGAGCTAGGAAATTCGAGAGTAAGGCAGCACTCATCAGAACCCAAACAAAGCCTTCCTACGAGTAGCTGAAAACAGTTTATTTAGAGGGACTCCGTATCCCAGTAGAGCTAACTGCATTGAATTGGATAGCTCCCATAGTAGATAGGAGCACTCAGTTGATCAGAAAGTGGGGAAACTACACTGGTAACACTATTGAGAAGTTTATAGCCGAATACGATAAACTGGAGGTACGCATCGACATGATAGAAAACGACAAAAAGAGCTACCAGACTGACTGTCAGAATCTAGAAGAGATTAACCTGTGGATACGCAGCCAGAGTGAGAGTCCTATTTTCGATCTGGTGAAGGCTTAAAAGATAGAGTAGCTATGGGATAGTCTTGGACAGACTATTAAGGGAAGTGATAAGTTCTATGCAGTAAGGGTAAAGTTTTTGGAGTACTGGGTTAACCTTCTTAAATATCCGCAACCTGGTTTCAGTGTATCTCATCTCAAACTGAAAGGCCTCCTTAATGAAATGTATGATATACTCAAGAAATGTCTACTTCCAGCGAGCCAGAAAGACGCTATGGTGAAGGTTCTACGAGAGCCTATCGAATTTATTGAGGTGCTTACTGAGAAGGTTGCGGAGAGCGTGGCTAAAATGAACAAATCAAAGAACACTTAAATCAATTTCTCTGATTCTATTGTGGAAGGAGTAGTGGATATTATGGAGATACTCTATGAAGCTAAAATCATGTATGCTGAAAGGAGGCCTGTAATGGTAGATTTGAGGGTGCGCAAACCCTACAATGACCTCCACAGATTTCTTCATGAGTACGATAGATATCCTAGTATATTCGCTAACGAAGTACCTAGAGCTCCTGAGGAGAAGAAAAGGGACGAGCCTCGATAACTACAGAAAAGACCATCAATTGCTATTGGGAGCAGTAGAGACTTCTCTGAAGACATGACGTTAGACTTCAAGAAGAAATCAAAGAAAGACGAGCCAGTAGTGGTACCATCGATTCCCTCTATCAGCCATCAGATTAGTTCATCTAGTAGAGTGTAAAGTAAGATAGTGTTGGAGGAGGATAGGAAATAAATCAGAGATATCCTGGCTAGGACGATTAAAAAGAACAATTAGTTTAAGGAGACGAATGCAGAGGACCATGCTAAAATGATTTAGAACCAAATATTTGGAGACTGGCACCAAAACAGGAAGAAGTATCTGGAGGTGTCTCAGAACTTTGAAGCTCTTTTCATAGGTCTGCAGTAATACCCACTAGTGTCTAGCAGAGTTAAGAAGAAAAACTTTGAATTTGTCGCCCTCAAAGGCCTCGTCTAGAATATCCATCAGTTAGCTGACAGCGAGTAGAAACTACAGATGAAAGCAAATAAACAAAAACAGCAGTAGAAGCCTAAATAGTCTCCCGAGCTCAAACCTTCGATCCCCGAACAGAGCTCTTAAGACCTTCAGAAGAAACGCTAGTTGGATTTAATATTCGAAATGAGAAAGCAGAGAGAACGGGAATAACAGGAGCAAAGAGAGAAAGAGAGGAAGAAGGAGAGGTAGCAGAGGGACAAATAGAGGGACAGAGACTATAGGGATAGAGATCGAGATAGAGACTATCATAGAAGTAGAGGGGGGGATCGAGACAAAGACAGTCGATAGAGGGAGCGTAAGCATAATAAAGATAGGTAGAGGGAGCGCGAGAGGTAGTAAAGAGAAAAGTAGAGGCAACGGGAAAGAGAAAGAAGGAGACGATCTCACAGCCGAAGCAGAGAGAAGAAGGTTGATAAGGATAAAGCAGAACCCAGGTTCTCATCAGATGAGGAGAGCAACCCTCCACCACCTGCAACTACCCAACAACCATAGCTCAGTTATAACCCTCTTAGTTCGCTCAATTTAGGTTACCTATCGAAAGAGTACGGTATTCGAGGTATGTATTAGGACCCCTAGCCTCGTCCATTCAGCACATTCAAACCTGAGCCTATGCTGTTCGACCCAGACGAGTAGTAAAAACCAGTATTCGAGAAGTAGAAATAGATTCCCAAGGGCCAAATAATAAAACTCAGAGATGTTTAGTTCGATTTCATAATCAGTGGTAAGGGTAAGGTGGTCATAGCCGGCGGTCTGTTCACTCTGGAGGAACACAAGAGACTGAAGGAGTTCTGTGATCCAGGAGTTGAGAAGATCGTGATAAGAAAAGATAAAAAATAGTCGGAGATACTCGAGTATTTGGCAAAACCCTCTAGAAAGAAATACAAAAATATTGTAGGCTGGTTTGAAAGCACAAATATTTAGGATAACCAGTTCTTGAGAGATCTAGCGTGGGACTGTGAGGACGGCAAGAGGATTTATGGAATACAGAACGACCTTATCAAAATGCATATTATGTCTTCCAGGCAACTAAACAAGGAACTCAATGCTAATAGGTTGATAGCTCCCTCTAAAATAACTAGTGAACCAGTTGCTAGGTATCTTGGCGATAGGAGGATGGTCTTTGTCATGCAATTCTCTGCTTAAAAACTGTATGAAGCTAAACTCACGGCGAAGAATTTCCCTATGGTTGCTGTAGAGACCTCCTATGAGATCATCCAACAAATTAATACTATGCCGATACCTGATTGGACGGTTCCTCTTGAGCATAGATACTCTACTAACATTTAACCGACACCCCCGATGTACATGACTTCTGACACGATGTCTGGTACTCCCACCTCACACGCCCACTTGGATACTTGGGGAGGAATCGATGCCATCCCATAAAGTAACAACCTTAATACTAAATCTAACAACAGAAACTTCTCTCCTATTACTTCGGATTAAGATTAAAAACCGCCAGCAATATAGAAACCACTGGCAGATAAATCAACATTCGATATAAAGAATTTCTTAAAGAGTATTAATGTAGAAGCAGCAGGAAATTTTGTTGAAGGCGAGTAGAGACCACCAATGTACCCTCCGTCAGTGTCGGTACAGAACCCTCCTCCCTACGTCACCCAGTCGGATATGAGACAGCCAATGCCACCTCCATACTCCTTCCAGCAGGGCAGAATGCCTCACAATATTCCTCCTCCTCCAATGAACCCTAATATGCAAAATATGCAAAATATGCAAGGTATGCAGGGTATGCAAGGCATGCAGAATATGCCAAATATGCAGAATATGCAGGTAAAGCATGTGTTAATTCAGAGAAGCGGATTACCACCTCCACATCTGGGCATGCCGTACATTCCTCCTCCAATGGGGATGCCACCCGCAAATTACAATCCGATGGGTCTACCACCTGCCATGGGAAACCCTAACAGGTACAACAGGTTTAAGTGACATATACAGCAAATTATGTAGTAGCATTTAGTCTATCGTTATGTTTCGTATATGTTAATAGTTAAAATGTGAGTTTGACTGTTGCTATCAGTTATTCTCTTTAAATGGCTTATGTTTGTGCAGGTTGGTAGGTTTTGCACACACACACCCAACCGTAGGGCAGGAATCACGGTCATTGATGAATTAATGTTAGAATCAATCAGATATTAAGGAGCGTTAATAATTTTTAAAATTATCTCACTAATATTTATTCAGTTTGAGCAGCTTTCCAAGGGTTCAATATACCAACTTGACCAGGCTCTCGCATATTCTGTTCTGTAAGTTTGTTATGGTTGGATCTGTTGGTTATCGTTATTTCGGATTCTCTAGAATATAACAAAACCCACAAAGCGCGACCTACTTGGTTCGGTACTTGAAAACTGGACCATTTCTACTTCGTTTGCATGGCGTTCTGAGGAATTCGGTCGAAGCATTAAACTCATAAAAATAATCTATTTTAGGACATTCTTACGCCAATTTTTAGAAACCGACCGATACTGTCACATCAGGACGATTCGACCCCTCCGAATTACCAGACAACACTTCGGAGATGTTATGCTATCAACCATCCACTAGGAATTTCTAATCTACCTCATCAGAAATTTTTTGCATAATGCCGAGAATATTTCTGATCGTAATTATTTGTTCTCACTACAGTATTAACAGATGACTTCGCCAAAGTATGAATCACCGTCCGCTGAATCCAAGAAGCCTACCATCAAAATCGGCTACTACCGCCTTAGAGGGAGAGCGCAAGTGCCTAGGCTGCTGTTGGAATATTTGGGCGTTCCTTATGAAGACGAGATATTCGCCAACACTAAGGAATGGAACACCTACAAGACTCAACATGCTAAGGACTGGCCTCTGGTGTCCCTTCCTTACATTATCGATGAAGGAACTCGAATAACTGAGACTGTGCCTATCTGCTACTATATTATCAACAAGTATGGGCCTCGAACTATGATGGGAACCTCTCTGCAGGACACTACCATCCTCGATATGTATTGTTGGTCGATTGATGTGCTCGGCGTAGGGCTGGCAGCACTCTGTTGGGGTCAATCCTCTCGGGAGGAGCTGGAGTAGAGGAAAGCTCGATACTGGATGGAAGTGGTGGAATAAAAAATGTAGGCATTGGAGGAGTTCCTCAAAAAGAAGAAATGGATGTTGGGGGAGGAGTTGAGCCTTTTCGATTTTTCAGTGTATTAGCTCATCCACTACGTTAGAGAAGTATTTCCGATGCACATCCGCTCCTTTCCCAAGCTGATGAGCATCGAGAAGCAGGTGGCTGATATCCCCTAGATCAACTAATACGAATCGTCAGAAAGGGCAATCACCGCTCTGCTACCGAACACAAGATTAAAGCAGCAGAGGAAAATATGATATAATTAGTACTCGTAATTATTGAAGTAGATGATGATGACTCACTTTTACAGTTCGCTTTACAGTTAGCATCATAATCATTATTGTTTTTAAACTGTTTACAGAATAGGACATACTACCACTTAACCTTATCCTGAAGCATAGCTGAATAGGGTGCACTCAACCAAAGATAGTCAAATTAAGATAATAGGAAATTAAGTTAGGTTATTTGAATGGAGCAGTACGAACAGGCTATTCTTGCCATTAAAAGGGATTAGAACTACCTGGAGCAGATAGACATACTCGATGCTATGATTACTGACTAGCAGGGAACGTGTGTGAAGGCTGAGGCCAAGAAACTGATAGAAACTCTAGCGATGATCACTTAAGACCCGTCGTACAGTCCCCATACCAAGTTCTACGCGATTATGGTAACTGTATGCTCTACTCAGATAGCTAAATAGTTCGTTAATAAGAAGTACGCTGCGTTTATTAATACTATGCTAGGCTCTCCCTTGTTCCAACTGATGGTTAAGTTGGGTGGTGAGGTTGATCCTCAGAAGAAGGTACCTGAGAAGGGGAAGAACCTGTTTCCAACTGATAAGAACTTAGGCAATAGGTATGTTACTCTCATTTTGGAGTGTATTGTAGTTTGGGCGGAGAGACACCCTTAAACTTCGTCCAAGAAGGAAACGAAGTTTATGACTGGGTATAAGGATTTGGTAAATAAGAAGGTGGTGCTCCCGAAATAGTTTACGTACTTCAATGATTCGAAATCGTCTAAATCGAAGTAATAGCCAGGGATTACTCCGCTTCCTCCCAATTCGTCAGCTCCCAACTAAAAGTCACCGGAAAGCACCCTAAAGCACTCCCTCTCCAAAGTGCAGGGTTACTTTTCCATGATGTAATCCAGCAAGGAGATTGGATAGTTACATCAATAAGTAAAGCGATACCACAAACTGTTTGAATAGGATATGCAGAAGCTGCGAGCTAATGCTGAACAGTTTCTGTAGCTGAAATAGTAGCATACTGAGCTGTATTTTAAATTGCTGGACTTCTATGAAGAATAACACAATAACTTCCAAAAGTTTTTGGTATCATCGACGGACGTTTAAAGGTATGTTGGAAACATCTATTAGCGGTCAGCAAGCATAACGGAGTACTTCTCGAAGCCGATGGCTAGTAGTAAGAAGCCCTAGCTACCTAAGCCTTAGCCATCTAAAGTCAATTAACCGAAGCAACTCTCAAAGATATCTGAGAGACATGAGAATGAAGAGGCTGGTGGTACCTAGACTAAAATTGTGGAGAAGAAACCGAGTCAGAAGCCTCTGGAAACCATACCAGAGAAACCTAAACCTATTCAAGAGAATGTCAGTAAAGTTGAGTCCTACGAAAGGAAACCAGAACAGCGCTAAAGCAAGATATAACAGAGAAGATAGCCATCTACTAGAAAGTAGGAGGCAGGTTCAAAAATAAGTGAAGGTCGAACTAGGAAAGAGTAAAGGAAGGAAGAGTAGTCGCCATACACGTAATAAAATATGAATAAGATGGTTCATCAGCTTTAGAGGGATGCCAATGTTGCTGAAAGGAAGATAGAACAGTTGTTCTCATCGACATCTCCAATACACAAGGATTTTGCCTCTGTTAAAAGTAGCTTTTAAGTTATTCAGGCGAAATCCATCGATAGCATGGCATATTCAGCCAGTACCAGTCGAAAGGTGCAAATAGGCTGAAGAAATCATCACTTACTCCTGTTTCGCACTACAAAAGTAAGAGTCGTTCTGTGTACTAATAGAGCAGCATCAATACAGACCAGTCTAAAATGTCCATATTCAACCTCTTTTCTGATATGGTCATCACTAAGAATACCTATTCAGGTTCAGTAGTAAATATGGAACTGAATTATAACATACAATTGGGAAAACTTAGTGATAGTCAAGATTTAAGAAGGTTTAAAACATCAAATTTCAAGCAGAAAAGCCTGTTGCTGGATACAGACAGAATTCAAGTTGGTTTCAAGTCGACACCAGTGTATAGGAGGGTTGAACCATTTAAGTCCTGTCTTAAAATAGCTTTATTTGTGGGTAACAAATCTAACTCTACGATCAAAGATGTGTAGACACTGTTTTACGCCGATAACAGTAGAATTACTATTTAACTTAGCTGTGATTGTTTACTCTAATCCTGGTAAAGTAGACTCTACCATCTAATCTAGCTACCAGTCCAAGATTTAGCTGTTAGTTATGCCTGTGGATGCTCCTTACAACCTGGTATCCCTAAAAATTAAGTATTCTCTTGATGGGAGACCATATAACCACTCGATCTACCTGCCAATTACTCTTCTTAAATTCACTACATTCAAAAGCCTTGAAGCTAAGACATTTAAGATGCTATATAAGCAGTTTAAGAAGTCAGCACTCAGAACAGTACCCTTCAAACTGTCACGAGACCTACCTCCTAAGACTATCCATCGATATCTACCTGATCTTACAGAAATGACTGACTACCAGCAGTTCGTCAATCAGAAATAGTACACGTAATACAAACTGTCGAGTTAATTGTCTATTATGAACCTCCAAGATTACCTGCTAAAGGTTCGCATTCGTCCGAATATGACTGTAGTGTTACAGCTAGCTCCTAAAACTCCTGAGGTAGATGGCGCCATGGAGCTGGGTTCTTTCTTCTTGCAAACACTCCAGTTTCTCTTGGAGAAGTAACTTTGATTACCTTGTTTTCTTTACCATACGTCATAATTTTAATTTGATATGTCACATCCAAAGGCAAGCACAGTCATGACTACCTCTACTGGTCAGCCTCTCGACCAGGATGAGAATTCCATCAGCGCTGGTGAGCTAGGACCCCTTCTTCTTATGGATTTCCCTCTCCTCGACAAGTTGGCCCACTTCGACAGAGAGAGAATCCCTGAAAGAGTCGTCCATGCTAAGGGCTCGGGTGCTCACGGTTTCTTCAAGGTTACTCACGACATATCGAAATACACTAAAGCCAAAGTGTTCGACACTATCGGGAAAATCACTCCTATCTTCACAAGGTTCTCCACAGTCGCTGGAGAGAGAGGAGCTGCTGACACAGCTCGTGATCCTCGAGGCTTCGCTATTAAGTTCTACACTGAGGACGGCAACTGGGATATGACCGGCAACAATACTCCAGTGTTCTTCATCAGAGACCCCATTAAATTCCCAGATTTCATCCACACTCAGAAGCGAAACCCACAGACAAACCTCTCTGATCCAGTCGCCGTTTGGGACTTCTGGTCACTAAGTCCGGAAAGCACTCATCAAGTTTCCATCCTATTTTCTGATCGAGGAACTCCTGATGGTTTCAGACACATGAACGGATATTCTTCACACACTTTCAGATGGGTGAACAAGGAGGGTGTTGCTCACTGGGTCAAGCTTCACTTCAAGACAAAGTCTGGAATCAAGAACTTTACTGCTGAACAGGCCGATGCTCTCAAGGGTCCTGAGCCTGACTACGCTACCAAGGATTTGTTCAACCACATCGAAAGCGGAAAGACTGCCGAGTGGAAGCTGTTCATTCAAGCTATGCCTGAAACTGAGGCCATCAAATACAGGTTCAACATTTTCGATGTCACCAAGGTCATTTCCCAGAAGGACTACCCACTTATTCCTATCGGAGAGATGGTACTCAACAAGAACCCACTCAACTACTTCGCAGATACCGAACAGTCAGCCTTCTCCCCAGGTCATCTTGTTCCAGGTATGGAGCCATCCCCAGACAAAATGCTCCAAGGAAGACTCTTCTCATACCCTGACACTCACAGGCACAGACTGGGCGCAAACTACGAGCAGATTCCTATTAACTGCCCATACAGAGCCAACGTTCACAATGGACAACGTGACGGCCCCATGAGAGTCGATGGAAACCAAGGTAAAGCAATAGTAATGCAGGCAAGAAACCAAACTACTTCCCCAACAGTCACAAGATCTTTACCTTCTCTGAAGATGCCAGATACTCCCCCTACAGAGTGACTGGTCTGGTCGGCAGGCATAGACCTAACCATCCTAACTGCGACTTCAAACAACCTGGAGACCTCTTCAGAAACGTTGTCGATGAGACTATGAGACAGCACATGATTAAGAATGTTGCTGACCACATGAAGCCAGTGCCAAGGGAGATCCAGGAGAGGGCAACCAAGAACTTCTACAGAGCTGATCCAGAGTTTGGAGACGGAATCGCCAAGATCCTCGGTTTCCCAAGCGTGAAATCCAGATTATGATAAATAGAGATACAGATATTAACCATATCCTATGCTCACCAAAACTAGGAAAGGCCAAACCAGCAGTTAGTAGTTTCTTTAGACTGTTAGCTAACATAATACTGAGGAACGAACGACCATACAACAGATACACATAATTTTCTATCAGACGAATAATACATAATTAGACATTAGATTACCTGGCTAATTAATTGGGATGGTAACAGATGGCGTCAATATTTTTTTAATACAGAACTGCTTTTCAATATAAATTGTGTGTTCGTTCAATAATCTGTATTAATTTAAACAATGAATATCCATATTTAAGAACTAATCATCGCAGAAGAGGAGGAAATATTCAGAAGCAAACGCAACATCTCCGAAATATCAACCTCCACAGAAGGCTAACCAAATTTTCTAGACGAAGATAACATTATGGAGTGGTTGGACTCCAAAGGAATAGTCTTTGGAAATCCTGATGATATCTACGATGAGTGTCTTCGAGAGAACAAGCGGAAGGTCCAGACGCTGTGCAGAAATATTAAAAAACGCCCCTGTGACCTCTTACTTCGAAGGGCGGATAAGATTTATTAGAGTCAAGCTTGACTGAGGGTTTTACTTGATTTTTTGTTGCTTTTAGTTGTTGATATTTGTGACGGAGGCTGAGAGTACCTATGGATCCCTACCGAAATAAAAGGGTGACAATAGGTAACGCTATTTTAATGTTAATATTTAGGCCGTTCATATAAGTATTTCTATTATGAACCAAAGACATAGCTAATCCACATTTAATGGTGGAATTCTTGGCAGAAAACCAAATCATTTTTAAAAATAATTTCCAATTCTTTGAACCTATTAGCTTATAATCAGCAATCATGCATCAACTAGCTCTAAGCTTTTGATAGTGGATATTATGGTGTTTTTGCTAGTCTCCATCACCTCCCCTCCGAGGATGATCTCATCCAGAATACCGTACACTTTGTGGAAGTTGAACACAATGTCGAGCTCGCAGACGTTTCCGAAGTACTGGTCCATAGTCTCCACGAATAGGTGGATTAGCTTTTTTAATGCAGAAATACCTCGAGGCAGGTGAGCTCATTATCATTAATATCGACGCATAGGGCGAAGTAGAGGCCTGCGTACCTTTTGTAGATGATCTTGAAGTTACGGAACTCAGTTAGAAGATAAATACCTCCAGGAAGTTGGTGTGCTTGGTATCTCGCATGACGATCATTCGATGGATTTCGCTCTGCAACTTCACTTTTTAGTTCTCATCGTAGTGCACATACCACTTCGAGAGTCGAGTTTTGCCTTGTCGGTTCTGGAGCAGAACGAATCGAATCTCAGTTAGTTAGTGAGTACCATGCGAGTTGTTTAAATACAAACAAATAATCATCTAAACAAGTTCGAATAGATATTGAAGGATGGTTATTACTAATTTGATTATGATGACACATCAATTATTCTTTTTGGAGGGACCCGTTGCTGGTTTGAATACTCCGGAGATAGCTCCTGTAACTTGGTTTTGGATTTGTCGAACAATTGGCTAGAGAGGGGTTCCCTTAGACATATTGATAGCTAGCACTACAACTAGAGTGATAACGATGAATGGCATGAGGAGGTAGGGAGATTTAAGCCAGAGGGCCACATCATCGATCATGAACAGTCCTAGCAGAATGAACATCCACTTAGGAATACGCCCAGTGTATTGTTAAGACTAAATCATTTGATAAATACCTGCTTTCTTTTGGCGTCTTTGTACTCTAACTCACAGTCCTCTTCAAATCGCTTCTTCATGTCTATTGAACGCTTGAGATCGATGAGGTTAGGGTATTTGTTAAACTCTTCCTCCTTCGACATAGGAACCTAAATCTACGAGGATCGATTAGGCTATTGAATTAATGATCCTCGGTATCCAGCCTAGGAGTGTATCTCATCAATCTTGAAATTCTAAAAGTATGATATTGAGTTAGTGTAAGACTGCTTTTTATCTTTCTGTATTAATTGCAGTATTTACGAAAAGTTTGTCGATATCCTCGTCTAGCAGAGTAGGCCAATTTCTAGGAACCTTGTTCTCAGTGAAATTGAAATCATTTTTGAAGTGCCTAATCAAATAACTACTTAGATTATGTAGTTTGCTAGTAACAATAGATTTGAGTTCGTTGTAGCAGAAATCGATTCTTTTCTAGATGCTATCCGCCAGCCTTCTGGAATCTGCATTAGCCTATAAGTACCGAGGGTGAGCTCCCTAAATTTAACCTCTAGCTTTCTCTTGCACTAAGCCATAATCTTTGAGTATTCAGCCTGGAGAAGAGTCCAGAAGTTGTCAGCTACGACGAAGTTCTATCGGTCTTCAAGAGCTTTATTGACGAAAGTGTCGATACGCTTTCTCAAAATCACTTAGAGTTGTCTGGCAAAGTCTATGGCGATCTTCTACTTCTAGGAGTCAACTGTTCCCTTTAGAGACTTACGGAATTCCAATCTTGTGGGTTAAATCCATGTAGGCCTATAAGCAAGCTTTCGAACGTTCTAGATAAAGTTGTCTTCTGCTTCCTGCTCGATACTTTTAACTCCATCCAGCTTTGAGCCTTCACTAACAGTACTAGCATCACTGAATTTTGCGACAACTTCTGCGATGATTTTACTAGATAGTATTGATACCTGGATTTTGAATGCATTTTCTATCTTGATCTCTAGGTTTTTAAGTAGCTCCTATCGTACCTTAATCTGTTCATCAGGGTAGCTCTCAGTGTTTTTATTGTAGTAGCTTTGAGCCTAATTGACGAGTTCTGTGACGCTCACTGCGAAAGATGGGTTGACTGAACTCTGAGCTTTATACAGTATTTCCTGAAGTCTATCTTCGATGAGTTTCTATGCCTCTGATTTAGCTTAGTTGCATCTCATGTTAGCGATGAGTATTTTCTAAGCGGGCAAATTCAAATCCTTCTATTCTCCGATTATCCTCCAAACCCTGCCCAAGAATTCAGGCAAATCTTTCAGTGGAACGTTCTTTTCTGTGAGTTTGTGGTCCTTAGCTAGGTTGAACAGGAACTATCTAAGTTTGGCTACTTCCTGCCTAAACTATTACTTGTCCTCTAAGAATGAAGGCATGAAGTAGGCGTTTAGGTGGAACAGATCTTCAAGCTTTATGGATTCCGTTCCAGGGGGCTTGATAATTTTATCCCAAGTTTCTCTAACTTTGTTATAGATGGTCTTAGAGATATTTTATTGGTTCTCCTTCTCCTTTTCGAAGTCTCTAATGACGAATATTATCTATTTTGGCCTCTCGCTCCTAAATAGCTTAAGATTGAGCTCAAGCACGACTTCGAGGATGGCCATCTGAGACCCTTTGAACAATCCCAGCTGGTGCTGCCAGATATTCACGAGGAGGGAGTTGCTAGTCGAGAGAGCAAATAGCGAGTTGCATCGTTAAGTTTTCTGAATGATACCGAATGTACTGTGCGCTACTCTTTACGTTAGTTTGCATCACTTCCTTAGACATCAAAAATGAGAATTTGGTGTGCCTCATCAGCTGATATCCATACACCCTTGGTTGTCTGTCCCTTAACACGACGCCCAAGCACCTCGAAGCTGGTACCGAATATTTCGTTAAGTATGGTGCTTTTGCCAGAGCTCTGCGATCCGATGATGCTGACGACATGATAGTTCCTTTCTAGGCTCTTCATCTGGTTGGTTTTGATGAGGTCGAGGGATTAGGGTCTAGGTAATGAGGGTGGATTACTGAAACTCTGACTAGTCGTTGATGAGGTGAGATTTGACTGACTTCTTCTCCATTTTGTTGAAGCACGCACGTATTTCAATTTAATTTCACGCTTGGCTCCTGGTTTATAAACAGCAATACTAATTACTATGTGTATTGATGATTGTCTAAATAGCTGTGGTCTAATATAAGCACCCACAGATTTGTTATTAATTAGATAACAATGTCATAGTAAGAACGACAGGTCCAGTATGGGCAAATTGTTCAAATTTGCACGCGTTAACCCACCAACAAAACCAAACGCATGTTTGTGATTGGCAGAAGGTACCCCTCCCCTCAATTAGATTCGACAAGAAATACATCTATATTGTCAAGTAAACATAGGCACAGTCTCCATCCAATTTCGATAACTCCTTCTTCCAGATTTTGAGAGCAGATCGGCACAACACTAAAGGTAAGGCTGAGAAGGATAGTGTTGTTCGGTTTGGCGATGAGATTGTGTTTATGCATATTAATAGCGGCAAGTATCTTTCAGTGGCGAATGAATTTAGTGAGAGCTGCAGAGGATCATTTAAGCTGCTACTGGGAAGGTAAAACCAGAAGAGGCCTGAGCTCATTATATTTCAGGTGCTGCCATTCAGAAGTTTTTAAAAGCTGGCAGACCCAGTCAAATTCAATTTCAATGTGTACGTCTACAGTGGAATGCAGGAGCTGTATCTTAATTGTTAGACTATGAATAGATCGGGGAGGACTGCGCTGGTGAGTACACATTAAAAGGATTTCAAGTGGCATTTGAAGTTTTATGATGACCATCTGAATACTTAGAATGATCTGATCAGGGATCGGGATCTTATTTACCTGGTGAATAGTAAAGGAGATGGTCTGTTGACAGTGAAGTCGGAGTCACCGTAACCCTCCCATAACCAGAGCTATAGTATGTCGAACTATTTATTCAAGAGGGAGAGCCTCCAACCGGCTATCAAATAGTCTGAATACTCGTTCGTTATTAAGGATGCCTGCTCAACCGATGTGGCTTATCCAATCAAAAAGGAACCCAAAATATTCAAGTGTTTCTGGCAGGTCAATATTCCTTCCACTGACAGCCTGGATAATATTACGTTCACACATCTAACTGAGAACTACTCTCTGCCTGGCAACATGAGAGTTCATTTAGTGGGTAGAGGAGCAGAAGATAATTCCACTAATATTAGATCTGGGGAGTTTCTTCAGTTAAGCCAATCCTCTCATGACGGGGTTCGATGGCTGGGAGACAATAAGAATGACAAGATAAGAAAATATAATAGTCCTCGCAAACTGCATCACGTGGAGTTATCGGTATACAAAACCAAATGGCTTGACTTTATAAGAGACGAAAGTGAAGGAGATATCCAGGTGTTTAAGATCGCTAAGGTGCCGCTCGACCTTAAAAAATAGCTTTATGAGCTTATTGAAGCTAAGGAGAAGATCGCTTCTTTCTCGAGTAAGATGGAGAGGATATTTACTGTAGAAAAAGACTTCAAACTTTAGAACTTGATAGGTCTGCACTAAATGGGAATAGGGTATAGGGAGACGATCGATATCCTCGCTCAAATTAACAACTCGCTGGAGAATACAACAATAGATTTGTCTGAACTTTCAAGATTGGAGAATGTAAATTCTCAAAATGCGTATATT
>JAOXNN020200976.1:0-23191 GCA_028571205.2 Hydropsyche betteni | reverse complement strand
AGGCCAAACAGGTTCCATCTGGGTTGAATTTAGTATCATAGACAATTCCTAAATGTTCGTGGTACTGTGTAACGATGTTCTTTGTCTCAGTATCCCAGAGAAAAATAGTCTTATCATCACCTCCAGAAGCGATAAGGCGAGTGTCTGGTGCGAAGATGCCTGTCCTCACCCAATTTTTATGCCCAACAAGAGAAAACTGGAACTTCTTTTCTTCAGTTTTGAAAACTTTGAGAGTTTTGTCATCTGAACCGGTGAGTAGGAGTTGCCCATCGCTTGAGTAGTTTACAGACCGGATAGCTGCATTATGTGCTTTAAGTGTGTAGGAGTTTCCGTCTGAACTGTTACTCCACAGCCGAACAGTCTAATCTTTTGAGGCGGAAGCTATTTGGTCTCCTTTGGGAGAGAACTTCACATCGTTAATTGCGTCCTAATTTATGATAGGAGTACTCTATGCCCCAGAAACTTTGCAACTCTACCTTTAGAGTCGAGATTCCATACACAAACGATCGTATCGTTAGAGCCGGAAGCCATTTGTTTACTGAATGAGCTCTCTATTACCAGTCGGGGTGCATCGACATGCAGGTGACTGCGTCCTTGTGACCTTTGTAGGTTCTGATTAGTTTAGGGTCCTCTTTGGACTCAATTTGCATCCTAAAATTTAAATTATAACACCAACTAACTTATTGCGTTTAATTACTAACTATAAATCGATCAACCTCGGCCTCTCCCCTGTGGACCAGGCCTAACGAAGGGTTGATTTCTTCTATTTCGACTACAGTTGTCTCTTGAATTATTACCACCTCCCTGGCAGCTCCATCCATTCTAGATTACGCATTAAGAACTACAGCCATCCCCATTGATTAAATTTCCATCATCGCACTGAAGAACGAACTTCCGACCGTCGCCACAAATCTAGCTGCAGCTTCCCTGGTTATTAGGAGTGAAGTAGCTTGGACATTCTGAACACTGGTTAGGATTATTGCAACTCTGGCAGAGCCATCCAGGGCAAACTCTACAGCTACCTGATCCCTGATCTAGATAAGAACCTTTCGGGCAACCACCTTACTTTGTGCATGCCCCATTAACCAACTTAAATGTATTATCTGGGCATGAGGTACAGTCGTTTTGGGTTGGACCTGAGCAAGTTCTACATGTTGAATCGCAGTTAATACACTGTCCGTTAAAGAATAACTGATTGCCGTAACACGCGCACTCTCTTCCGTTAAAGAAAGAGGGAAAGTTACAAACTTGGCAGTTGTTCTGAGCAAAATTATACACTCCAGACATGCACACACAGGTAGCTCCGTTAAAATAGGCAGAAGAAGGACAGAATCTACAGGTATTATTTATTAGATTTTGGCCTGGTTGTTGGCATTAGCATACACCTCGCTGGTTGAGAGCGGCTCCTTGAGGACAGTTGTTGTTGGGAGGTCGACAACCTGCTGCTGTTTAAATGAATCCTGCGCTACATTGGCAACGGTTATTCACCCATACATAGTTTGGAGGACAATTGAAC
The DNA here is from genome assembly GCA_028571205.2 of Hydropsyche betteni. Taxonomy (NCBI): domain Eukaryota; kingdom Metazoa; phylum Arthropoda; class Insecta; order Trichoptera; family Hydropsychidae; genus Hydropsyche; species Hydropsyche betteni. Next base: position 21,675 of record JAOXNN020200976.1, on the reverse strand, counting down.
GATCTAACACAAGAATTATTAACTAAAGAGAGTCCGCTCGGACATACACATTCCCTGCCGTTAAACAAAGCGCCCTGAGGGCACCTGATGCATGTACCATTCTGCAAAAGGCTCCATCCTTATTGACACAGACAGGTTCTACCTCTCAGAACAGCATTCTAATCCAGACATCGACAAGTACCACCAATATTTGATAATCCTGGCAGGCAGGCACAGGTTATTCCGTTCCAAGTTGAATTCTAGTTGCATCTAGTGCAAACGTTGTTTATTCGTACTAACCCTTGTTGGCAAACACACGATTGACCGTTCCATCTCTAACCTTCTCCATTACAGCCTGATGAAGGTGACTGGCAGGCTCCATTAACTCTACTAAAACCTTGCACACAAATACATTAGGTTCTTTGAGGGTTAGGTGTTTAGTTTGTTGGACACTGAACACACAATCCATTGACAAATGCATTGTTGCTTGGGCACTAACATCTCTGAAAACGACCACTAGGATCGTTAACAATATTCCCTCCAGCACACTGAGCGCAAGTAGTACCATTATAAAATAACTGTTGAGGGCATGACTGGCATCTCCCACTGATATTGAAAAACCCGTTTTGGCATCTACATTAGTTATTGACTGCAATATTATTAGACGAACAAGGAACGCATTATCCGGATACCTGAATAGCGTTATCAGCACATCGACACGTATTTCCAACATTTATTGAGTTTCTGGGGCATCCAACACAGTTCCCGGAAATGTTTTGAAAGTTAGCTTGGCACTGGCATTGGTTATTGATAGCTTCAGAGTTTGGTGGGCATAGGGTACAAGCTCCTCCTGTATTAATTGAATTTTTGTTGCATTGGCACTGATTATCTATGATTACTGTGTTAGCTGAACAGACAGAACAAATAGAACCGATGAATACACTGCCAGCTGGGCACTGACATTGACCATTAACTACTGTAGAACTTTGAGGGCATGGGGCACAGTTTCCATTAATTATCGCCTGATTAGCTGGACACTGGCACACTCCACCAATATTAGTTTGACCATTCTGACAAGCTACACATCCTGTACCAGATGGCACTGAGTTTGGAGGACAGGCACACTGTCCATTTATGAGTGTCTGCCCATTCTGACATTGAGAGCAAGTGCCACTAATATTAGTAAACCCATTCTGGCATCGACAGTCTGTTTAACTAATTTTGATAGAATTCTGAGGGCAGGGTACACAAACTGCAGATCTTAAAATAGAATTCGATGGGCATTGGCAGGCACCATTAACAACTACAGCATTCTGTGGGCAGGACCTACACTGATTATTGATATTGAGACTGTTCGAGGGACAGTCACATTGACTCGTAGTAATTATCGCTCCAGCAGGGCACAAAGTACAAACATTCGATAGATTAGTCAGTCCCTGATTACACCTACACTAAGTTTCAGTAGCTTTGAAAGAATTGGCTGGACATTGCACACACTTATTGTTAGCGTTGATGAAGTTGGAATTACACTGACATCTTCCTCCAACTATTGTAGAGTTACTTGGACAGAACACACACTAGTTCCCTGACTGTACTGTATTGGGACGACACTGACAAGCACCATTGACTATCAGTGAGTTCTTAGGGCATGCAGTACAAACACCAGAGATATTGAAATGGTTATCGGCACACTGGCAGGCACTACTACTGATTTTCATTGAGTTTGATGGACAGAGAGTACATCCTCCGTTAGCACTGATATAGTTATCGACGCATTAGCATTGCCCATTAGAGTAGACAGAGTTAGCCGGACAGACAGGAGTAGGTGCAACTGCTCCTTGGCATAAACCATTCGGCAGGAAACTTGCGCATTGACATAAGGCATTAACATTATCATCGAGGTATCCAGTATTACACTTACATTGGCCTGCCTCCAAGTATCGATTAGCTGTAGCATTACAAGCTAGACAGTTTTAGGCATTGGGTCCATTACACGATAGGCAGGAGTAGGTACATTTAGTACAGCTACCCGAAATAGCGTCTTAGTAGAAACCATTGCTACAAAGACACCTTCCACTCGATAAGAATCTATTTACACCTATAGAAGGTTGAGTATCACAGGTTAGGCATTCAAAGATGTTAGGACCTTTGCAGGTAGCGCAGGAGTAGTGGCAATGTTAACAGGTTCTTGGACCAGTTTGATAGGTTTGAAGGGAACAAATACAAGTATTATTCTATTGGTTTAGTATCATTAACCCTTATATATTACAGGTTTAACAGATGAATAGACTGGTAGACACTCGAACTTGGATGTTGTTGTAGGGACACGAACTAGTGCATCCACTACCGTCATAAATGTTACCTGATTAACAACTAGCACATATGAACTGAGGCTGGTTCTATAGCACCAAATAGGTGATAGTTAGTGCAGTCGAAGTTTTAGAATTGGTTCTTAATGTCCAATTCTGGAAGATTCTAGATTCGAATGATAGAAAGTCTTTGGTAGGATGGTTGAATTCACTTATACCTACCAAAGAGGCACTTAGCTGTTGGAAGGTATCGGAAGGATTGACGTTGATTATAGGGTTTTTGGTATCTCCCGAGGCTATTCGGAACTGGTTTGATAGCACTCCAGGATTATACACTGCATAGCTGAACGATACTGAACTTAGTAGGCTACAGTCGAAGGAAACAGTCAGAACACCATTATTTACTTGTTTAGACATAACACTCACCCGAATGGGAGGATTCTGGGAGTTGAATGTGTTGGTTGATATTGAGAATCCTGAAATAAATACTAGGACAGTAGGGTTGGCAATCCCCTTATTCAGGGAGACCGAAACCGTCTGCATGGGAGTGCCCTGCTGAACAACTTCATAGTAGCTAAAGTACTTCCGTTTAGTTGGCCGAACTATAAATCTTGGCGGGTTGTAGCCATGAAAGTGATTCGAATGCTTACCCAGTTATTAGATTGCCAACTCACTGACACTACAAACTGTAGGGATGTTCCCAGAGGTTGGTTGGCAGTCACTGTATAAAATTGGTCGCTTCTGAGAGGCCCTTCTAGGTAGTTAGTGGCTGAATTAGCTGATTGAGTACCGATTGCAGTTTGTGCCGTACCGATGAATGCTCTATCAAGGGCGTAAGAGTATGTGTTGAGTGACTGAGTAAGTTTGACGTCGTTATTATTAGTAGTTGATGCACTAACGAATCCTTAGTTGAGAATGAGGTGTACCTGATAGGAGATCAGGAGGAAGGAAGGCGGCGACGCAGCTGGAGGTAGCGCTGCGTATGAGGACAAACACGAAGAGTGAATGGAATAAACTCATATTTATAATTTAAGCACCGCTGATATTCTCTCTAAGGCCCATTTGAATATAGAATATACTGGTAAGGTTATCGAAAAATAGCGTTTCGGGTGTGTCTGCGTTGATAACTCAAAAACCTCATGCTTCATCCTTTGTATCAAATCACCCTGGCTGCCTAGGATCACCATAATCCCAATAATCAGTACAAACCATAGAATCAATTTTATTTGTTTATACGGATATCTCAAAATAACAATTATGAGCTCATACTGTAGCTCCTACTCTCAAAACTGCCCAACTGGATGCTGTGACAAATTCGGAGACTGTCCAGAGTACTCAGGCAACCCCTGTTACTACACCTACAGCAAACCATCCGATACTTGGTTCTCCAACCACTCAGCAATATACACTTATCTGTTGGCGGCTCTCCCCATCATCATACTCTTGTTTGTAGTGTGGATCTGCATCAAGAAATTCATGCAAGGAAGATAATCCACAGCAAACATACAGATCTTTCCAGTGTACTCATCACATAGAGTGAGAGGGTCTGTAGTAGAAAAACCTATTCTCAGGGGACAGATGACAGATGCAGGGCCTATCGCAGGGACCATTATCAATTCGCCTGAGGCTGTTGCTAGGACTAACCAACTGATAAGATCGGGTATAAGAGGATCTTAAGTGATAAGAGGGTCGTTCGGACGTGTGTGATTGATAGATCATTTATGAGTGTATTAATCATGATGTTTGGGTAATGCTTTGATCGATAATTTTCTAGCAGGCTTGTTTAAGAAATTTGATAACAAACCTAGATTTCCTTCTTTTGGATTCCCACTAGCTGATGGAGAGGAAGAAATATTTATAGCCTTTCTGTTCGACAATCTTCTTTTTCAGCATGTTGGCTCCCTTCGCTTTCGTTATATTTCTCAGATAGTGCTGCTTTCCGTGAATGTCAATGGCTATGTTCTTTAGCAGGTAGGAATGTTAATTTTTGAACTAGGGATGCATACTCAAATCTGGAATGAGTATATCGAGAGTAATGTATCCCAACCTATGCTATTAAATGGATAGGATGCCATTCTATTGTAGAATGCGCTTGAACTATGATTGGGTGAGGGAGCTAGTAGGAGATTTAACTTCCAACTGATGCATATTAGATATCTTCTATTAGAGCCAACTAGCTAGATCGGGGTCAGCATACAGCAGGTACTATTTACAGTAGCTGAGCATCAGGATATCGTGTTCCTGGAATATCTAGTAATCCTCTTTCTTGAACAGCTACTGGAGGAGCAGCTTAATCGGTTTCGCTGCATGCTGAGGAGGTAATAACACACAGAAAGACCATACAGCTCTTATAAGGTATTTTACTTTGCATCTGAAAGTACGAGGCTATTGGAGAGTATTAAATAAGTGTCTCAGCATATCGTTGTAGGGAGGCTGCAGTGGATTGGCGTTTTGGATAGCCATCAGATGTAGGACACTGAACAGAGTATCCGGGTTAGTTGATTTAGTACTGCTAGCTACAATTCTATGGGTGAGTTATTTATGGAAGTAAGCTATTCTCCTCAGGATATCAGCCAGTTACTTTACGTAAGTTGCTGCAAACTGCTACCCTTCTGCATATATTTTTTAAACGGAATCGGTGTAGAACTGAAAGAGTTAAGGAACATAATAGCTATCCCTTCCCATGTTCTTCTCAACCAGACTGACTTTTCCAACGAGTCTCATCAACTGTTCACTTTTTATGCTTTGGATGTCAATCTAGTTTACTTTGTTTAGGAGAAAATCCCTATTGATGAACTTTCCACTATCAGCCAACAATTAGAATATTAAGATGGTCTATTCAACAGACAGAGGAGTATTGAATAGACAGTTGAGACACCACTCCAATAGATTCACTGGCCATAAAGTTACGTACCTCATCACTTTCAGCATATTGATGATGAGCTACAACTCTAATGGTTTCCCAACCATGCTGTGCGCCCATGTCCCGAAAATAGCTTTAGCTTTACCAGGGTTGTACATTTTAAGAATTTAAATATTTTTCAATAGCTCTGTTGGTGAGTTAGCACTCCCCTCCATACTAATGTCCAGCAGTTTATTCATAATTTTGGTTATGTGCTGGCTGTTCAGTCGACTATTGTACTGCACTGTTGATAAGGCTTTCAATAGTTCGAATGCTTTGGTTCCATTGATATTAGTATTGAGTTTGTACACCTGCTCAACAAAATACACATACTTTCCGAACACCTTCTCAAACTCACCAGTCTTGGAGTACACATGTAGCTATTCTAATAGAGGAATAGCAGCTTATATGCCAGTTGATTAGGTGAGCAGAGACTAGAATTTATCCACATCTGAAAGGTAGGGAACAATTGCCGGTATTTTGCTTATGGTTGGCCGGATATAGCGTTATTTGAACTGTCTGGGTGCAGTTCTCTTGGTACTGAATGCCCACAATAATCTGAAAGCAGCTATCATAATAGTTTAATGATTTATCATATCAACCTTCCCGAGAGAACTTACGCATCTGGTCCCACCTCCCCATCAGGTCACTGATAGTCTAATTCACTACTAGATTGCTCTGAGCCAGGTTTCTCAACTAGTCTATCCTTACATTCCTCATATCTTCATCTAGGTGTACGTTCTTCTACAGGAAGTCATGCTTGGCGTTAAGGTAAACGAGCTCCTATTCTAGTTTGCGGAGTCGCTTGGTTGCTTAGTCGCAGCTAGCATTCAGTTTGGATAGTTAGTTATCGTTCCTCTAGGTTTAGATGTGAGCTTTGTTGAGATCGACCTATGCGGAATTGGCTTACACGGTCAGTTACTTCTAACGCTCGGCAGCCTTAGCATTTTATTATTTGGTAAGTGCAAATACTAGTGTCATTTTCACTATCTATTCTCTCAGCCTTCGGTAGTTAGCTTCAGCGATATCCACCTTCTTCTTCATGTCAGCCAGTTACTTGTCTTTTTTGACAAGTGTAGAGGTCAGCTTCCTGAAGTCTGGTTAGGAGTCTACCTTGTTCTTCTTATCGTTGATTTTCTTATCAAACTACTATTTCCTTTATTGGTACTTCATTTTGCTTCTTTAAAGGTCGTGTTCTGCCTGTCGTTTGAGTTCAGTCTACGCCTATTTGTTTCGTTAGGCTAATCTCTTGAGCTATTCCATTTATTTGGCTTTGTAATTGAGATCGAACAGCTATTTCTCACTATTTTTTATCTTCTACTTCAGCTATTCGTTCATCACTACACTCTAAGCATAGCGAGTATCCGCTTTGAATAGAGCTTCAGCCTCTGCCAGTCGCTTTTAATTGGCTGTTATCACCCCTCTCTTTTATTTGGTATCTGCCTGAGACAGCTACTGCTCTTACTTTAGCATATTCTAGGCGATACTAGCTTGTAGCGTCTTTACCTACTATGTCCTGATCAGCTTAGAGTGCTAGTCGAATACCGAAGAAAAATTCTCCCTTATTTTGGTAGCCTCCGCCGACAGATCTGTGAACCTTTTGTGCATGGTCCTCATCTTCTCGCTGCAGTCAGTAAGCTATTTCTAGACTTATATCCTATTCTCGAAGTTCTTTCGCTCAATCTATTTAGCTAGTTTACCGATATGTTCCTTCTGGGACTTTATCGCCATGTTCTCGTCATCCAGAAGAAACCCTTAAGTGGACAGTGAGTTCACTACCTACTGCAAGTTACCCTTCATGGTCTGGAATTTCATATTTGACTGGACGGCATGCTCAACTACAGGCTGAGTATCCTTATTAAGTAGGCCCATAATGCCTAACCCTTTATTCTCACCCTGTTTCTCTTTGCTGAATACATTAACACTTACACTAGTTTGATTTAAAGGTTCAAGAAGTGAACTTGTTTAAGCAAATTCTCGACATACTCGTCTTCAATATTGAGGTTAGGGTTTAGACCGATAGCATCAACTCCATCCTTTCGAACTACTCCGTCTGAGTTAGCAAAGGGTTACAGCTGTTAGCGAGAGAGGAATGTGCTTTTGAGTTTCGCATCAGTTTTATTACTTATATTTATTTATCAATACTCCGCCACCAAACTCAAATCAGCCTTCTGCTGTATTAATATAGTGTTGAGGGTAATTTCTATTAGAAGATTCTAATGATGAAAGTAGTCAGATCTAGACCCTACATCGATAAAATAAAAGGGCATAAGAACCCCATAATTAATCTATACTCCCCCATGGGTATGGACGGCCATGTCCTGTATAGTGCGTCTAGCTAGGGAGCCATTAAAGTATGGGATATGTCTATGAGATAAATAGTACATAAGGGGCAGCTCAAACTCAAGGAATCTTCTGATGTACCTCCCAAGTAAGATAATGCTGGTACGAATGGATAGAAAAATAGGGATGCTGAGCAGAAGCTACTGTTTACCTGCATATAGTTTTCAGAAAATATTATCTATGGAGGTCTGGTGACAGGAGAGGTGTACTCATGGAGTGTAAAGGATAACATAAGGATCGGAGAGTTCATAGTCCACAGAACTCCCATTAGTGTACTTAAAAAGCCTAATTCCCGTATGCTGGTTACTGGTTCAGCAGAAGATTTCCTAGTTCTATGGGATACTGTGTCTGGCAATATGTAAGCGAAGTACCTGCTAGATGGTTAGATCAATAGTCTATGTGTTCACAAATCTACGTTGTTTACGCTTTGCAATCGAAGGATACTCTACCAAATCGATATCTAAAACAAAGTGCAGTCAGTATACCAACTATCTAAAAGCAGGTATTATGTCAACTGTTTTTCGACATCACAGTATCTCATTCTGATGGGCCATAATTTCTAAGTAGAGTTTCATAGTGTTAGTTCGTTTACTAATACGCCTATTAAAGTAGTGCTGCTTGATAGCACCTGGATAAACTCTGTTGTTGAGAATTAAGATCTCATAGTATTGGGATGTCACGATTGTAGCCTCCGCTTTATCAACTGCCATGAACGTAAGAATTGGTTAAGTTAGTGGAGTAGGTTGATAGTCTGATTGGCCACGATTCTGCCATCAACAAGTTGGAATACTGTAGCTCAGCTCTCTACACTGGCTCATCGGACTGCACGATAAGATCGTGGGATCTTAAGTAAATTAGAAGACAGCATTTGTAGAGAAAACTTATGCATACCTAATAATTGTAATCTAGGAAATACGAGGTATACTGCAAGGTGAAACTTAAATCAAAGAAGAAAAAGAAGAAGAAAACGAATAAATGATCAGTATATGCGATTATCATGTTATTACTTGCGGATGGAGATGGTGGTGAGGAAGTTTTAGAGGCTCTTTATCCTCAGAATTTAGTCTTATTACAGCTCTGTATTCCTCTATAAGACCTACACGAGGAGAGTGAAGTCTTACTGTAGCATATCCACTGACTAGGGATTGAACTATTCCAGAGGGTACTTGGGGTAGGGATTCTGTTTCTTAATCTATGTAGCCTGTTACAGTAACTTCATAAACTAACTGTTCATTCCAGCTCGAGTGCAAATAGTCGACAAATCCTCCTACTCTCCATCATCGATAACCTTTACATAGTTGAATGTTGTCTTCATGTTCTAAAGGAGGGAACCATCACTTACTAAGGCGATGGTGAAACTGGGAGTTTATTTTAGACTCTGGATGAAAGCCAAACATAGACTTAATTCCTCTTCATAGTTAGTTCCACTAATTATCTAATCGATCAGTAGGAGAGATGGTTAGGGTACCTTCTGCACTTAGAGTAGACCACTGGTAGCCATCACTTCATACTGGAAATGACTCAGACTGTTTTAAACTGAGGAGCAGTTACTTAGCTTACCCAGTAGCATATGGAACAGCACACTAGAGTACGACTCTGCAGGAAGAGGACAGCCTATTTGGCTGAGTATCACCATATAGGCGATTGATATCATGAGGTTGTGACGCTAAGAGCGTAATTTGGTGCTTTTAGAGTAGATAGTGATGGGACGAATTTAGGTAGTTAGGAAGCTCTTCTTTTACGATGGCTTGAGGAATCTTTCGTGGGTCCATATGGTAGACATTCCCCTAATATTGAGTATCCTGCCACCCTACACAAATGTTGGTCTACAGAACTGAACAGAAGGATAAATCCTGACGAAATTAACGAACGCTAGCAGCATATCTACAGCAGATATCCTGTAGTTGATTTCAAACAGTATCTAAAGTCTCTACTGGATGGCAGTAACAATCCGACCTAGAATAGGCTAAGACTGTCGAAGTATATGGTCTTCACTCGATCTTAGCCGATTGTTGAGGCTAACTAGTGTGGAGGTTTAGAAGGTGACTGTCTTGAATCCACTTTTACTAACATGAACGATATCATCTTCTATTGCTACAGCCAGTTTGCGCAGATCAGTTTGTGGACTATTTGACTGGCAACTAAAGTAATATCCTCTCTTATCAGCATACTGGAGTTTAAGAGGGAAGTCGGCATGTTTTTTGTATTTTTCCTGAAGAGTAACTATATCCTACACAGTGTGAGAGTAGGTGATCCTGCTGATCTGAGCATACTCATCAGTAATTTTGTCGATTTTAACCAAAAACAGGTAGTTGTCCTTCAAAGATTTAGTGTTAATGTTGTTGCCGAACGTGGAGAGTACGTCGAGATCCAGGTTTTAGCATATTTATCTACGCATCTATCGCACCCTCTAGTCTTTCAAGGCTTTTATTAGGCTGCTAATTGCAGAACACTAGGCAAGACGAGGTTTACTTACTTTGACCTATTCTAGGTGGTCACTCAGATACTCAGCAGCAGTTAAGAAGCTTGACATTAGCAGTATGTAGTGGATGTACCCTCTGAATATTCTAGCCTCAGTATACTTCGGGTTCTGAATGAACCTTACTAAAATAGGCTCCAGACTTTTAAATTTGGGAAGCTGGTTGCTCATAAACTCAGCCTCTTTCAAGTCTTTTAGCAAGTAGAATACAGTATCTAACCTATCCTCTATCGCCTTCCGATCATACAAGGGCTGCAGGAGGTTGGCTCTCAGCATTCGAGTTCCACCACACGTACAACATTTAAAGTTAACTAAGAAGCTTTAACTGGTTTTGTTGGAGTCCAGTCCCATAAATAACTACAGGTCTTTGACTGTCTGCTAGTCGATTATAAGACTATGTTATGGGTAGTGCCACTTTATATTAAGGGCAGAATAGTGTGGATTCAAGCTAAGGTCGGTCTCCAAGCACTTAAACAGCCCGCATAGAGCAGCACAAGCCACCATCTTCATGGTTTTAGAGTCCAGGTTAGAGTCTTACGAGTTGCCTCTTTGAGAATATATCTTCAAGCCTTAGGTCTAATCGAAAGAAGACCTTTTGAGTGCTTTAAAATTGGCAGTGGAGAACACTTTGGCTACCTTCTTCATAAGAGGGCTTAACTAAAGGGTTATGCAGTACACTATCTCTCGAGGATTGAACCTTGAAATAGTTGATACAGTCTGTGAGTAAGTCATCCTTTAACGAATTTGGGTGAGATGTATCTAGGAGGTGTTGATGTTATAGGCTGCTAGCCCTACTTCATGGGTAGTGTGTTCGATAATGCTCACAATGTACTATTTAGCTTAGGGACGCATTGAAGTGTTTCCTGGTCTTACAGACGTCATCATCCTGTTTCCTGTAAGCTGTTTTTAAGCCACCCTTTAATTCCTCGAAGATCTATCCCTATTGGAACATGATCCTCCCTTATCCGACTTCGAATTGAAGGATTTCCTACTTATTGAAGGTTATCTTTGGAGTCTCTCAGGGTTTCTATAGAAGCTGCTCGAGGAAGAAGCCAATCTGGAAGAGTGCTTTTGATTGTTATTGTTTGCATAGTTGCTACTTGAAAACCGGATTTGTTTGTGAGAGTCCTCCTCCTAATTCGACTTCTTATTCATGAGTGATGTTAGTTGCCTTGATTGTACAGGTTTGGGTGCGTTCAACCCTCTCAAACTAAAGTTCATGATTAAATACTAGCCAGCCTTACCTGCATTTGAATATTATATTTAATCACTAACTTTTAGTTGATAGCTGTCCCACCTATGCCAACCAATTTAATTGTATGTGATTGACATGATGTGTGTTATATTAATATGGATCCCACTACAGAAGACTTCATAAAGAAATCTAAAGTCAATTATCTGAGATGTACGAAGAGTGGAACCCATGAAGGCTAACTCCTTACCCTTGTCTGTGTGGAGCAGAAGTGCCTCAACAGGGGGCTGGTATGCCCGGTTTGCCGTTAAGAATAACATGACTAGCACAAAGTAACAACATCATAATTTAGATAGTACCTCTCAAAATTTTCCTGCAGTAAGCCAACAACAGATTCGCCTGCCAAACTAACTAGCACGAGCTCACCAGCTTATCCGATTATCTGAGACAACTGTAGAATAGCCGAAGGGAGCTTCTAAAATAGCTGGCAACTGTGGTTGACACCTTAACTGCAAAGATAAAGGAGATTGAGGAGAAGATTAACCAGAGCTACAGTGTACTGAGGAAAATGACACTTACAGAAGTAATAATCGTTGTGAATGTAGTCCACCATCTCCAATAAGCTGCCGAGGGTCATCCGCATGATGATTGATGGTTCCACCACCCAGTAAAACACTCACCTGCTGGAAGAGTTCCAGAAGTATGCGTTGTTGGCTCGCTACAAATAAAGTATGTAGTTGGTAGATGGTAGACAGCATAGAGTTCGAAGAGAACAGCAAAAGGAACGTGGAGCAGTACTCCCAACGATCATCGCTGGTGAAGGAATATCTGAAAACCAACCTGCCGAGCATTTTAAAACTACTAGACGATATGCCTTTTATTTATGACGCAACAAAATCTGACCAGCAACTATCTAAAATCAAATATACCTTTTCAAAAACACTCAAACAGTACTTATTGGGCTATGCAGCAACGATATTGAGGTTTCAGCTGATGAGAAGGAGGCGCATTTGATTGAGACATACGAGGATGAGGATAGTTCGGTGGATAGAGGGGGATTTGTGTTTGTTAAGGAGGGGTTAGGAGCTAAAAATCAGGCCATAGAGTTTAAAATCTAAAATGTGTTCGTTGGATTGATTACGTTCGGATTGGCTAACTCTGAGACCATGAAAGCAAACTCTTTCCAGATGCTCTCTGACGATTCTGATAACCACGGAGTTTATGGAATCAGTAGCGATGGGTACCCGATAAAGGGGAAATGCTCTTCAGCTGAGGAGTAAACACCCTGTTTTTCGCTGGAAGTAAACGACACCCTACAGATATAATCCCAGGCGGAAGAGAGGAAGATCACCTTCACCAAAAAGAAAACGAACGAAAAGCATGTAATGACGGTACCCACTGAAGTGGACTTGACGAAGATGCAGTTCGTAATTGGATTATTTTCGAAGGACACTGTCAAGATAGTGGATTGAACGATGCTCTAAGGCTGATTACGTTTATCACAGAATGTTTAATATACTGATCTTGTTGGAGTTACCACTAAATAATCAATCAGTAGGTGTAGACTACACGTACGAGCAACTGACCGACTGGCTTTCCTTTGTAACTGATATCGATAGGAACTAAGTTGGTTATATGGGTACATGTTTACACCTGGTTGGGATGGGTGTACGCCTTGGCAATGTTAAACACTCCCTCCCCGACAGTATCGCTGCCTATCAGGTCCTTATCCTTAATAATGACTCGGAGAAGCTCACTCTTATCGTTGAAGAATAGAGTCTATTGCCATAGAGGATTTTTTCCTCCGTTTTCGTGAGGTTTGGTCTTTTGAGTTTCGTTTCCGACAGTAACGACACAGTAAGGGTCCTACGTAACCACCACAATACCATTTTGCCTACTAAATCTGTGTCTCTGTTAAGTCTAGCTTCGAGAGGGGCGACTTGAAGAGGCATTTAGAATATTTCAAATTATAAATATCGATAATGGGCATATCTATAAGCCTCTCTCTTAAAAATAGGGTAACTGAGTTGACTTCGATTTATTAATTTTCGCGAATGCTTCAAAAATAACTAAGGATAAAGCGTTTCTACACTATTCTATATTTGATGGTCATCATCATGGTTTCCAAACGCAGGTCAGAGTGACGTAACCAGTGGCTTGGCTCTTGACAAAGGTGGGAACATTGACTTTATTAACGAAACGGTTTACATGTGGCTGGTTTGTTGGGGTTGTTGTAGGCTTGACTGATATCGAACTTCCCCTCTCCAACGAGGTCGTCCTTTCCGACATCATCGTCCTTAACAACGATAGTAAGGAGAGCACCCTTTTCATGGAAGCAGACCATATCGGGCCACTTGGGTGTCTTACCAGCACCGTGCTGAACTGTAGTTTTTTTAGCAGGTCCTCCGATGTTGATCTCGAGGTATGGATCCTAAATCAGCCTCACATTACCATTTTGCCGAGAGAATCGGTATCAATGGTGAAGTTGCCTGAAAGGTTGGAAATTTCAATGGGCATTTTAAAATATCTTTAGGATATTAACAAAGGGTGGTTTTTATAATGCGAGTAGAAATCAGTTAAAAAATTATATCATTTTAAAGCCTGTCAGTTGTCCAAGAAGCTTCTGGTTTTCCATCAACCGCATTCTGAGTGTATTTTATATCGAAGGCATTGATTATGTTATATCAGATTATGCGAGGTCGGATAGATAATCACTTTCTGCGACGTTTCTTCCTGCTGGCATCCTCGGACTCATTCAAGCGGTTGAGTTTGGCCTTCAAAAACTCCTTCACTGTGATTCTCCAGTCCCTGTGTTTATCTAGGAATTTGAAGGTTTCTCGAGCGTCTACGCTGGCCTTCCTATTGTAGGTATTGACCAAAGTGTACTCGCTCCACAGCACTCCCCCATCCTTATTCAAGTCGTAAAGCTCGAAATAGTCTTCTTGGATGTCTTCGGCCTGGAGGTCTGCCATCTTCTCAGGGTTGGAGAACTTCTGAGCTCCGTCGGTGCAAGTGGATACCCAGGCCTTGACTAAAAATAAACGAAGGGATACTGTTTCTGGGTGTGACTTCCGATTGGAACTCCTTGAGGGTGATTCTCTTGCCCATGTCCTTCACTTTGTTTCTGAAGACGGTGATAGGGAAATCCTCGCACAGCTCGAAGCTCTCGATCTCTTTCTTGCTGATGTGGCCGTCGTGGTTGTGATCGACAGCGTTGAACAGTGTTTGTGACTCCTGTTTGATGTCTTAGTAGAAGGGGAGGTACATCTAATGTCGAGGAGCGTGGAGATGCTGATGAAGTAGAAGGTAAGACCGACTGCGATCCCGATGTATTTGCCTATGGTACTGCCGAGGCCCATGGATATCTTAAATTAATAACAAAGATAGGGTAAAGGCATTTAATGACAAACTAATGCAAGTAGAAATCAGTTCAAAAATTATATCAGTCGTAATCAATAGTTTGCATGGCCGTTTTAAAGCCTGCCAGTTGTCCAAGAAGCTTCTCGTTTTCCAGCTGAATTTATTATGTTAGGTGGGTGATCTGTTCCCTCTGGGAAAACACATTGTCTGATAGTTTTATTATCATATGTTCCTACTCATAACCGTACTTTTAGTAGATGAGGTCCTCTATTATGGTTTGAATAGCGTTTACGATCTGAGTTTAGGTTATTTGTCGACCCTACTTTACAACTACGACTACCTTTAGTAGACTCTCATAGCGCTGGTACAAGTGGTTCTTAAGAAAGCTCAGCTGGTACTCTAGGATCTCGGTGGCAGTCTTATCGCTTAATCTTCTCCTTCTGAGCATCTTTTATTTCAGTCTTCTGCCCATCGACTGCTCCAAAAGGAAGAATTCAGTTCGACATTAACCCTGCTGAATTTGAAATATGCCGTCATCATATACTTCCGGTTCTATCCCGAGAGCCTCAATTAACTCCTCCCTTCCCCTCTCAAGCAGCTAGCTTATCTTATTATCATAATCAAGCAGAATGTTTAGGTACTGGTCTTCGTTGATCTTCCGTATCAGTCTCCTTCCTACATAAATCACTTCTTACTTTTACGGACCTCTCGAGTAAATTTCTCATACTCATCCTTAATAATATTGAGAGAGTAGATATAGATAGCTCTTATCTCCTCGAAGTTTAGAGAGTGGTAGTCGATGATTTCTATCATTTCGACCGCCCTAGTAATTTAGTTTTGTTTGTCGAATACCTCCTACACTGAACTCATTAGCTGTAGATCATCACGGAAAGAGGAGTGTTCGGAGTTTTGACTGCGTAGTTTCTAGAGGGCACCTCCTGAACTTGAGAGTGATGAGGGCTTGTTGGAAGTGGGTTGCTATGGGAGGGGTTTCCGGCGCCAGGCGATTCTTTGTTATTTGTAATGGTACACCCCGAAAGCGAGAGAGATGGTAGCTATGCCAACTATTATCCTGTTTTAAGATATCCATTCGAACACCTTATCCATCTCAATTTAAATTATAATCTAGTTTCATTGTAATTGGTAAGTTATGTTGACAGGATGTTACCCAGCAGAAAGGAAGTTGCCTTTTACTGTAATGATTAACTTTAATTCAATCCTTATTGTTAGCAGATTTGTTTGACTTAAACATCAAGATCTCTTCCCAGTTAGATTTTCCCAATATTTGCGTTAGCAATGATAACTACGTGCGATATTATAAACTAAAGATGGCAACTAAAGGTTCGAAGAAGACAACAAAACCTAAAGAAGAGGGTGCCCCAGGTGCTGAGGAGATCATTGTCCCTGAACCTAAACGACCCAAGTAGAACCTTATGCAGAACGCTGTCAGCAACTTCTGGAAGAGATACTCAAAGGAAACCCACATCAAAATTAAGCTTATTGACACCTTCATGCTGTTCCTGTTGAGCGTCATAGTGTGGGTGATGTTTTACAGGGTAGTTGTAGGTAATGACTTCCCAAAGAATGCCTTTCTGTCATCTATCTTCACACCTTTGGGAGTGATAGCTATGACCATCGCACTTCGGATCCACGTATGCAATGACGAAGGAGTATTGATAAGCAGCAAAGAGCACTACAGACCTTTATGGGAGTACATGGCAGGCCTTTTAGTGCTATTCGTAGTGTCAATCAACTTTTTGGGCTGATCAAACATACATATTCGAATCATAATACATTAATTAGCTGCATGACAGAATAGGGACGAAAAAAACACAACAAAACTAGCAAAAGGTAAAAGGCAGAGTTCACGGACTCATAACTGGAGGATGAGATGGAAGAGGAGATCGAGAAAATCAATAACAGCAGCAGGAATATGTCGGAGCTGGAAAGGTCCACATTCATAAATCAAATCTATCAGCAAAAGAAACATAAGAAGAGGGAGAAAGAACTTAGGAAAGAAATGGATGGAGCGGGAAGATCGGCCACGGTTAGTAGCATTACCAATAAGCGCATAAAGGATGTGACTTCTGTTCAGCATATGGACTAGAGGGAATAAGGAGAGGTTCATTAAATCGGGGGAAAGGCTGAGCACGAGGCTAATGAAGGTATTGCTCTCAACTAGCTGGGAGAGTATATCAAACCAATAGTACTCACTCGTTCTAAGTTAGAGGATATGCTGAGGTTACCCCGGTTTGAGTAGCTCATCACTGGCTGCTTTGTTCGTTGTAACTGTGATAAAAGCTCCAACAGCAACCATTACATGCTAGCGTAGATAGTTGGAACAGTAGAGACGTCGGAAACATATACTATTGTCAAAACATCCACCAATATCAAAATCAAATTACAGTTAGGTAATAGAGACGTGCAAGTGCTCCATATGTCGGTTGTTTCAAACCAACCATTAGAGAGCACTCTGTAGATCGACAGATGGTTCGGAAGGAACAAGGATAAAATTCCCTCCATTGAAACCCTTAAGAAGAAGCGATAGATGTTAGAAAAGGGTATGTAGAAATAAATCAGTAACGAGGAGATCGACAATAATATCATGAGGAACGTTGAGCGACTCATTAAAAAAACCAAGTAAACTAAGGATATAAAGGAGGATGTGTCGAGTTTTTTGAGTTTCCTGCAGAACAAAAACCATCACCTCGAAAAGACAATCAAAGATTACTAATACCAATCAGGGAACTTTTAAGAGTCTCTATCATACAGACGCAGAAGAGACGAGGAATACAACCAGCCCCGTCGTCCCCAACAGAACATTTAAGCTGTCCTAGAAGAGAAAAAGAAGGTGGAAGGGTATATTGAGGCGCTCAAAACCATCAGGAGAGAGCAGGCAGAACGCAAGACCTAAAGGAAGTAGCAGATCAATCAAATATCCCAAAAGAAAGTTGGAGAAATTCTCAGCAGCTACGAACAGGTCACCCGGCAGGATACCATTGCTATTATGGTGAGAGAAAGGCTTCTGAAAATGGGGCTGGCAACCGAGGGCAAAAAGATAAAGGAGGAGCTGTTGGCCGTGCACGCTTCTCACGTCCTTAACATTTAAATATGATATAATTGTATGAGAGTCAACGATACCGACTATGCTGACGATATTGACCTTATGGGCAACCAAAGTGGCCTCCACTAAGACCACAGCTGCCAGACCATAAAGGTCTATTAAAACATGGAACACCCTTCCGAGGCTATCCGCACAAATTCCAGCGATATGCTGATCTAGCAGCTGATGAAATAGAGTAACCTGAAGGAACAGGCGATGTAGAAGGCAACCAACCTAATATAACTATTGAAGATAGAAGTAAGCTGGGTGCTATTCAGCTAGAAGTAAAGAAGAAAGCCTACGAAAAGGATATCCAGGAATTCCATTAACAGAATGCAGAGCTCAAGGCAGAGGAGAACCGTCTGTTGGAAAAGATTAAACAATTGGAGAAGCGAAATAACTTTCTGGAGTATGAACTGAAGAGGAGAGTGGAGAATGGGGATCGTAAGGAACTTAAACAGAAATCTAGCACCAGATCTATACTTAGGTAGTCGCATAGCTAATAGCGGAAGCCTTAATCGAGTAGGTTGATAAGGTATGTGAAGGAATCTCCCTCAAAGAGATACAATATGAAGGAATAGTAGCCACCACAGAGGCTTATCTCAATAGAGAATGCATATCTGAAGAAGGCGCTGACATAGCTCATTGCGGAGGAGAACAGCAAGGTCAGGAATGTGGAAGATTTCCTTCAGCTTGAATAAGAGTATCTTAATTAGCATGTTGAGTAACTCGCAAACAATAAGATAGAGATGAGAAATATGCAGGAGGTGAAGGTGGATGAACAACCTACCAGAACACTGAAGAATTTGCAGTCGATGAACGAATAGATGTCCTCAATAATTTCTCAGCAACAGATAATTATTACTACTATGAGGAATCAGTAGCAGGAACTGAAGAGCTGTCTACAGGAGTTTCTGTCAATGTTGATGAACAGTTTTAACCAACCGTTCTTGACTCATATGCCGAATTTAGCCTAAATAGACAGACTATTGATGATAATGACCAGAAGTCTCAAAGATAAATTCAGTAAACGGAAACGATAGTTGGAGGATTTGCGAGGCCTCAAAGGCACAAGCGTCTAACTAGCCAAATTCAACCGCATGTACGCTTAAGTTCGTTATTTTCTAGGCCTTAAAGACACAAACTCTCACCAGTAAGTTCTCTCTCGAGTGGAACAACTCAAACAGCAGGTAAAGTCCATCGAAGACTAGAATTCTTAGCTTCGTAGCATAGTGTAAGGTTTGATCAAATTTGCTAAGAAATGATAATTAATAGTTTATGATTAAGAGTCAGAAGTACGCACTTAAATAGCTTACCCTCAGAATTGTCGATGAGACTCTGCTGAAGTTTAACCCGAACAAGGCGGAGTGGGAAGTGGTGGAAGACGATGTCCGACTGAGAACGAGTGTCGGGCCAGGACTGGGAATATCATCTATTATCGAGTCAAGGAGCAGTGATGGGGTGTAGATGGAGACATTAAAAGGGGAGATTAGAGGATTGGAAGAGAAGATTGAATTGCGTCGGAAGGAGACTTAAAGGCTAGAACAGCAGCAGAAACAGATGTCTGAGTCGGTTAAAGCGATAGAGCAGTAAAGGGAAATGAAGGCCAAAGAATGGGCTCGTATGAAAATTCGAGTCAATAAAATAGAAGAGATAATGGTTTCTTCTGGGCTAAGACGCAAAGCTTGATCTAATTCCATAATGTCTTAATAACCTTAAATATCAAGAAATTTTCAGTAGTCTTACTAACTTAAAGTCAATGCGAACGATCAATCATAAGTAGTTTTTGTTGTGTATGATTATTATAGGTATGTGTAAATAATTAGATGCTAGCTAGATTCACTAGAGCATTATTCTCCACCGCATCACAAGACCTTGTCAAGGTCCAGAAGCTATCAGGTGTATACAAAGACGTCGTATCTATCGAACTTAACCAACCTAAGAAGAAGAACGCTCTCTCAATAGCATTACTTGACCAGGTTTCAGATTAGTAACTCAGTTAGACAACCATATGAAAGCACTGGTGAAGGATAACTCATTAAGGGCAGCCATACTCAAAAGTAGCTAGCCTGGGCATTTCTGTTCAGGAGCAGATCTTAAGGAACGCCTGGATAAAACTTCCTAATAGATAGAACTGATAGTGTTCAATCTGAGGAGGATATTTAACGATGTGCACAACCTGCCGTTTCCTGTGCTTTGCTTGATGGATGGTATCGCACTTGGAGGAGGTTTGGAACTGGCTCTTAATGCTGATATCAGGGTCACCACAAAAAACACTCTGATTGGGTTGACTGAGACCTCTTGGAGTTTGTTGCCGGGCGGAGGAGGAACCCAGAACTTGGCCAGGCTGATCGGCATAGGGAAGGCCAAATAACTTATCTATACTTCAAGGAAGATCAATGGAGAGTAGGCATTGAGATTCGGAATAGTTAACCATTGTGAGCCCACCTACTAAGCAGCCGAAAAGAGGGTATTCTCAATAATCGATGAGATGCTGCCTAACGGTCCTATTGGAATTAAGTTCGCGAAGAAGGCCATAAACTGGGGAATGGGTGTTGATCTTCGAACAGGCCTTTAGATCTAAAGAATGAACTACTAGAAGGTAGTCCACAGCGAGGACAGAGTCTAAGGATTTAAAGCCTTCGCTGAGAAGAGAAAACCAATTTATAAGAACAAATGATAATTTTAGATCGGATAATTAGTATCATCAAACCTAAAAGTATTGAGCCGTTAGCTTCTAAAATTCCTCCATTGAGCATCCTTCACCTTCTTTCTTGCAGCAAGGAAGAATAATTTAATCGCCATTTAGATAAACTTTAATGTTGTTGCTTTTTACTTGAAAATGGAGACTTGAGAGGTAGGGAATTATTAAATGAGGGTTGAATATATTCTTGAATTCGGAATATCCTACCAGCAACCTAACTATTCCTAGGATGACAACGTCGTGAGTAAATTCAACGACAAGCTGTAGTGATTTATTGTTAAAGTTTTACTTGAAAACAGCGAAGAAGTTTAGAGCTGGTACTTAAGGTTTGGATAGTAACCCGAATCTCCTTTCGTATAGCAAGTCAATAGCGTCATAGGTGAGATCTATATCTGAATTAGAAAGCCCTGGAATCCTCTTTCCAGTGTTACCTTCAACAGCCAGTTGTACATCTGCTACAGCAACATGCTTCTCTATCGTTTAGTTGCTGCTGCCACATATTTTGGGGAAAGTCTTCTCAGCAATACTGCAGATATTCGATTTTTCTAGCATTTTGCTAAGGATTTTCTCTTAAGGTACCTCTCGCGTGTTGTTCCTTCTGGCAGCTCTTTCTTTCATGATTTTTTCAGCTAGTTTAGGGTTCGTCCTTCGAAGAATTACTGCAGCTTATTGGATCTTACTTTCGTGGAATTTGAGGTCTACTAAAGTTTGGATAGGTTAGGGTTTGTAGCTGAGTTTGACTGGAGGGAGGAAGTTTGGATTGGCATCAAAAGGGGTCAGATAGGCATTTATTGAGTCCCCGTCACCCTTAAGTCCATACCATCCCTTAAGGAAGAACTCAGCCGACTATTTCGTTCGTGAGATGTTCGTTGATAGTATTAACAGTTAGTTTTGCTTAACATAGGGATGCCTCACTCTAAGTTATCGTCCATAGTAGAAGCATTGACCTCTGCCAGGACCGGTGAGTTCTTCTACTTTTGCGTCTCCAAAATATTTTTTATAGGCTGCAGGGTCTGACGTGAAGAGTGGAGCCCTAATCCCATGCCTCACAACATAGTAATCGAATGTTTCAGGGATGACCGCTCCCGCGCTGAGAACGATTAATAGGGTGAAAATGCCAGTCGAAATTTTCATGGAATATTTTATCTCAAATAGAAAATGGGTAAAGTATTTAAGCAGCAATAAAAAATCGAATGTATTGTTACATTTAACATCAACCACAGCCTAAGTGTATTTTATATCGAAGGCATTGATTATGTTATATCAGATTATGCGAGGTCGGATAGATAATCACTTTCTGCGAC
>JAOXNN020200958.1:0-23205 GCA_028571205.2 Hydropsyche betteni | reverse complement strand
ACCCCGAGATCGAGGCCATCCTCAACGCCGCGCAGGGGCCCGATCCAAGGCACTAAGCCGAATGACCCAACTCAGGTCAGGCTGAGGTGAGACACACTTTCTGAGTTCCTTTCCTTGCACGGGGTGGAGAAGCGAGTTTTTTGTGACGATGACGTTGGCTGATACGACCCGGCATGATGGTGGGGTGGTGGCCCCGAGAGCAGATCGTGCGAAGCGTCGTTCGTTTACCGCTGAGTACAAGGCTCGGATTCTTGCTGAGTACGACTCAGCTGGTCTGGGGCAGCGTGGTGCGGTTCTGCGTCGGGAGGGGTTGTATGCCTCTCATATCAGTGAGTGGCGTAAGAGTGCCCAGGCTGGTGCGGTGACCGCGTTGGGTCCTAGGCCTCTTGATCGGCGGGATCGGGAGCTCGCTCAACTTCGGGCGCGGGTGGAGAAGGCTGAGGCCGAGTTGGAGCGGACGAAGGCGGTGTTGGAGATCGTGGGAAAAACGCACGCGCTCTTGGAGAAGCTCTCCGAGAGCACGGGCACCGCGAGGCCGCCGCAGCGGTGATCAACCCGGCCGTCGATGACATTGCCGAGCACACCTCGATCAAGCATGCGTGTGATCTGCTGGGACGTCCCCGGGGTAGCCACTACCGCGGCAAGCAGCCGGTGGTCTATGGGCCGAAGCCAAAGCGGCCAACCCCACCGAACGCGCTAACCGCGGCCGAGCAGACCGAGGTGATCGATGTGCTGACCAGCGACCGGTTCGCCGACAAATCTGTTGCCCAAACCTGGGCCACGCTGCTGGACGAGGGCATCTACCTGTGCTCAATGTCGACCATGCACCGGCTGCTGCGGGCCTGTGGTGCAGCCGGTGAGCGTCGCCGACAGGCCACCCACCCGGCGCGGATCAAGCCCGAACTGCTGGCCACCGCACCTGGCCAGATCTGGTCGTGGGACATCACGAAGCTGCGTGGCCCAGAACGCGGGGTCTGGTTCCAGCTCTACGTCGTACTCGACATCTTCTCCCGCTACGTCCTAGCGTGGACCGTGCAGAACAGCGAGGACTCTGTCATCGCCAAGACCATGCTCGAGGAAGCTATGGATGTCCACGGGATCCCCGAGGCTGTGCACCCTGACCGGGGCACCTCGATGACATCAAAGCCGGTGGCCCAGTTGCTGCTCGACCTTGGTGTCGACCGCAGTCATTCCCGGCCACGGGTCAGCAACAACAACCCGTTCAGCGAAGCCGCGTTCAAAACCCTGAAATACGCGCCGGTGTTCCCCGAACGCTTCGGGTCGCTCGCTGATGCCCGGGCGTTCTGCGGGGCGTTCTTCTCCTATTACAACCACGAGCACCGTCACTGCGGGATCGGACTGCACACACCCGCGAGCGTCCACTACGGCACCGCCACCGAGATCTGCTTCCAACGCCAGGAAACCCTCGACAAAGCACACGCCGCTCACCCACACAGGTTCGGCAACCGTCGACCACAAGCACCCAGACTGCCCACCGCGGCCTGGATCAACCAACCCTCACCGGAGGCCCTCATACAAACCGCACAAAAACGAATGTCTCAAACTCCTTGACATCTTCCGCTCCCTTTCTTTGTTATGTTTGAATTTACCTTAAGATCTGCCAAATACTCGCTAGTTGACTTTCTCCCAGCTTACTCGCTAGGGATTTTCTTTATTACGAAGTCAGCCACTCCAGGCTCATCAATCCTTGTTATGGGAACGTAGGATTTGATAGTTTCGTTTACGAGGAAGTTCACGTACTGCCCTATGCGGTGCCCCAGACATTTTTATTCCTCTGGTAATGCTGAATATCACTTGAAAGGTACTGCATCTCATGACGAATGTGTCCTTATTGACCGGAATATTCTATTGGAACTTCAGTGTGGTAGTGTTGTTAGTCTGATTAAGGAGCTTGAACTGGTCCTTGATGTGGTCTGACTCAATGTATTATCGTACATGGGTTGGTTTTTCCAAGCTTCAAAAGTAATTTCTGTCGCAACGAAGCAAACATAAAAGATGATCTAAATAATAATAGCATTATGTTAGACAGATTATGATAAAATAAACGAAAATCAATGATTATTGAATACCTCAAACTTCAAGTAGGTATCACCTATTTGAACAAGGTCTCCTGAGCATATCTCGACTGGTTGGCTCTATGATTGAGTCTAGATCTATTGGATCTTACGAAGGTCGATCCAAGTGCCGTTGCTGCTCTTATGCTTTGTTGGGGCGCCATCATTTATCGCCCACTCTCCATTCTGATATGTTATCGTGCAGTGCAATCTGCTCACTTTCGCGTGGGGAATGACAATCTGGTTGGTCTGTTGTCTTCCGACAGTTATCGAAACCTCTTTGTTGCAGTCTGCAACTAGCACATAGTGGTGGCGAGACTTGTTAAGTAAGTCTTCCACACAGATCACAGCGTAAGTGAAATAACTTCCTTATTCAAACTCCTTCTCGACAGGCAACTTGCCTATCTGCGCCAATTTCTCCTATACCCACTGATTCTTCAGTCGTGTGTAGTCTGCCCACTCTGCATTTCGAATTACTTTTATTATTTTAATCAGACTGTTCCATCCAAGATTAAAGACCTGATCTCAATAAGTTGATTAGTACTCTATTTAAATGGCTTTTTAGAAGTGAGCTTTAAGTAAGTCCCACTCTTGCTCGCTAAATCCTGAATCACAAAACAGGAGCGTGGTGCTGCATACTGCCAAATTATCCTGTACAGTTCAGTAGGAAGCTCGTACCAGAGCGAATTTTTCCTTGAGGCTCCTTTCAGAAACTCCATAAAACAGGGAGTAAGTCTCTTTGTAGGCATCCAGCCCTTCCTTAAGAGCAATCTGCAGTGCAGTGAACTCACATACATGTCACTGTTGAGACAGATATCAACGTCTGGGTAACTAAATATGTTACGGTTTATGGAATTCGACCGGCCGATCACTATTTAACTCTCCTATCGCCATTCACAAGACTGGGTGATCCTGCCGAAGTCTCTGCTGAAGACGTAGGTTTACGACTCCTCTGCCTCGTTATTTTTTTGAAGTACTGAGAACTTGAGGTACGGGTGAATTGTTGGGTTGAAGAACTGTAGAATCTGGCCCACTTCCTTGTCTTAGCAAGAAGTCTTGCTGTCGCTAACGAAAGCCTATTCCTCTTCGTAAGAGAATGAAGGGTCGTTGCTAATGAGTTCCATTATTATTATAATGTTTTGACTCGTGAAAACTATTTAATCTGTTATCAACTGATCCATAAATTTGCTCTCTCTTTCAACAGTGTCCAAAGTCCTCTATAAAGACGATTTAAGGCGAGTTAACATCGTAAGAAGGGAAGGGAAATCGTCTTGAAAGTAACAATCAACAAGGAAGACTCCGTAAAATTGCACTATTCGCCTGACTATTGACTCTGCAGTCATTTCTAAGGTCATTCTATTTAGACAACAAGCATAGTCTCAAACACACCCAAATGACTCAATCGTCCTTCTATCTGCATTCATACCACTACCGGTTAGAGCTGTGGGCTACGTGTTGAGTTTAATATAAGATTTGGGGTTAACAACATTGTTGGGCTCTGTATTGTTCAGTCTATTAGATAATATGATCATAACTTAGTAACCTGTACAACCCTCCGTCGATCCCACCAAATGGACGCCACTGGCTATAGGACTGCGTGTTCTTGAAGGGGTGCAGATGTGCCTCATACTGATCTACTGCTTTCTCTCTCATTCCTTCTAATCCTTGATAGCATTTATGGTTCTGTTGTCAGCAGTGGCCCTATCCTTCAACAAAAGATACATCTACGACAAAAAGTAGGACGTTCTGAACGGCAGGATCACCAACCAGTACTTGAAACCTATCCAAACTCGCAAATACCTGTGGGGTGGCTTTTTGATTGTAAACACCTTATTTCTAATTTTCAAGGCAGTGTACTTCATCGATGGACAGATTCAACTCACTCCTGAAATGCAGGAAGCCCTCTAAGTGCAGGACTACGTGTATGCATTCGTCCCTACAGTATTCATCCCCACTACTATCCCTCTCCTATTCATCAACTCTCGGAGTATTCCATTGTAGGAGTTCAAGGAGCCGATTGGCAGATTGACTGTGATATTGGTTTACAGTTCCTTCATCATCTTACTCATCGTTGGCCAGTTCTCAAATATCTCATTACTAGGCCTACTACTCTTTCCGATTGTCGCTGGCTTTAATGGTGGCCATTCCTGGAGCTTCCATAAGAAACGATGGCTTGTCTATATTTCGGTGTTCTACACAGCAGCATGGCTAGTAGCCTGTTATTTCTGTTCGATAAAAGTAATGTCTCTTGATGGGGAAGTAGCCCAAATGTTGGGACTGACACCCTTCCTGAACTATAGTCCCTGGAATGTAACATTTTTAGTTGTTATGCTAGTCACTTATTTCTAGGCAAACTTCTTCAATCGTATGTTCTCCTACGAAACCATCAGAAAGAAGTTCTCTTAAGACCGATAGAATTTCCTTATTCATGGCACCAAATAAACCAGTTCTCAAGCTGAATAGGAATAATAGATTTTGGAGGGAAACTTGTAGGAAGTCGAGCACTTCGATACCGAACCAGAACGCGAGCATAACGGAGTTGACCTCGATGAGACTAACCGAGAAGTCCTTCCGCCTTCAATCAACGGTAGGGAGTCACCATCCTCACACAGAAACACCGAAAGGTAGATATAGCTCTCAAGCAGATTGCCATAGAGGCCAACGGTGGAAAGAAGATCGATGGGTGAGCAACGTCGTCCTGAACAAAGCAGCATGCTTATTTAACAACTAAAACGAACAGTAACAAACATATACGGCGACCCACCTCATAACCACCAACGCAAGTCCGATTATAGCGTAGTTTCTGTAAGAAAACAGATTTAGAATAAAGAGTCCAAATTCGACAAGTTTAACTAACAACTCCTGAAAGGTGTGCGTCAAATTCAACAAGCTCTGGTTTCAGTGCTTTTTAACTTTAGATTACTCCAGCTAATCACGATCGTCCTTATTTCAAGGTATAATACAGTGTACAGTTTATTACTGCTTGGGTGGCTGCTGCTCTCCTCAATCTTTACTAAAGCTTCTTTTCTGAGATATTCCACTATGGTGCTCGTAGTTCCCTCTACTTTCTTAAACTACATACTCATCTACTACACAAACGTAAAATCTGCCATTGTACCCACCAACTGCGGACTCTTCCAGTGCAACATATATGGGTTCTAAAAGTACGAATATATTTGGATCGATGTCATAATATTCAATTACTACCTCTATGTACTAATGACCTTCCTCAAAATAACAACAGCCGAACTCCTCTTACAAATAAAAAAACAAAACAGGAGGATGTCGAAGAGAATGAAGAGTCTGGAGGTGCCGATCTTTAGTTATTGGGTCCTTTTTGTGGGGTTCCTGTTCAAGTACACCTATCTAATACCACTGATCATCATGTTCATTATGGGGTTCAGCTCAGTAAGCCTCATCAACTTGGGATTTAGTCTCATATTCCTAGTATTCTTTGCCCTAGGATAACAACTCATTATGAGAGTAAAACGTAGAACACCCGCCTCCCCATAAGTCAAAATCCTAACAACTTTCTCTCAAAAATATTGGATTGTGATTGTCAACTACACTGGGATAGTCATATTTCTCAAGTATCTGTATTTCCTACTATTGCAATAAATTGCCCCTCCTCAATGGTTGCCTCTTACAGGACTGTCTGAAACTTACAACACTTCTGTCAACTTCTCACTCAACTCCTATTGCCAGTCGAATACCACCTATTTCTTCCTTATTTATATTTTGGCTGTGCTACAACTGTAAATATGCAGGTCTAAAATCTATCGGGAGGTGTCGATAGATCTTATGATGCAACTCTGCCGGAAGAAATTCTTTAAGTAGAAGTGGTAGTCTATATCTGGTGCATGGGAATTCATTAATGTGACCTACTACCAAAGTCTTTTCTTGGTCTCTGCTGTTGTAACTCTTTTGTGCAATTACAAATGGAGCATTAACGGAGTGATCATAACTATGAGCATAACTTACGGAGTGGTGTATGGATTCTAGAAGGGAAAGGTATGGCTTATTGCTATGTGGAGTAACATTGTGTTTATGACTGTCAACTACCTTCTCATGTTTATGGGGTTTGAGTATGTTAAGGATTTGCTGGGCCCTGTCGAACCGCAGATTGAGTACTTTTCCATTCTGCTAGGGTTCTTTAAAATCCAAACCAGTCGCCTACAAATACTATTTCTAAATAACACAATAATCTTCATATTCTGTGTGCAGAGCTGCCAACTCTACAAAACACTCATCTCTAAATAGCTGTATCGATCGGATCCCTCACAATTATAACAGCAACCACCCACTCAAAACTCCAGAAGATAATCTGAGCACTCTTCAAGCAAAGCTTCCACTGTGTAAATCACCAAAAACCTCGACAGGTACAACAGTTAGTTTGCTGATAACTACCTCAAGAATGTTGTGCTTGTTACTTGTCAATACTACGAAAAGGATTTGTCTGAGTATCGGGTCATCAGGACGATCCAGAATATATTGGCTTACTTTGTTACTGACTTAGCTCTAATCTTCGTGTTGGTGGGATGCCTGTATTTCAGAACTGCAGTTGTTATGGCTCTGTTCCTCGCCATTTACCTAATATACTTCATGATGCAGTTTAGAAAGATAACCTAATTACTCAAAGAAACCGGATACCTTAACAATCTCAACAAACACATGAAATCCTTTGATGAGAAAGCAACTATGTTGCACGCTGACTCACCCAAGCCTATTTACGAACAAGAGGAGAGCTTTAGAGAGTTCTAGTCACTGATTCAAACCACCCAGACTCAAATATTCCATCTGAAACACACATACCGAAAGAAGATGTGGCCTTACGCTGCCTTTCTGAGTTTCTTCTGTCTGGTCTCTACATACACCCTACAGTTAATAACACAGGATTTCTGTGCTGATAGTTGCGATAAATCTGCATTTATAATACAGAAAATACTTTTCATCGTAGGGCTGTCTACCACTAACTAGGGTAGTCTCTGGAGAGAGGGCTATTTCTACTTTTTTATGGTCTTCATCAGTATGCTGGAAAGAGCACTCATAACATTCACAACAGCGTAGATCAAGAGGAGAGCAGGGGAAGAGTAATCAAAAGTAAGCACCCCAAGAGTACAGTAGAACTTACCATTAAGTTCAATATCCTAGGAATAGGAGGAAAGCTAGTAAGCAGCAGCCACTCACCTATCTAAACCCCGAGCGTAGTAAATAGCTCTGTTCAATACAACAACATACATCTAGATTCATCTGCCTGATACATAATCCCCTGTACGAAAGCGTAAAACCAAATCTGTGCGTGAATCTCTACCCTCCTCCCCAATAAACCTCGAAGATGTCTCTGAGTCTGAGTACCGACAGGCCAACCTAGTATTCTTCTATACCTTTTCAGAAAGCTATCTTAAAGTTAAATCTACATTCGGAATAATGTCAATACTGCTTCGTTTCTATATCTCCCTCCTACTCATTAATTGTTCAGCCAAATCGAACATATTTAGTTGGGTATATCTAGTCATCGCTGCAATATTCTGGGTAAAGACTCTGCAGTTCAGAATGGTGTAGAGTATCAACACCATCTGTATTGCTCTGCTGTTGGCTCAATATTTCATATATCTCCTCAATATCAGTCCAACTTCTGCCTATTACATACCCACCTACGCACCATACTCTCTCATAGGAAACTGGGGCCTCTCACCAGATTGGTTGAGTTACTTGGCTTTTGGAGGGAACGTTGAAGGAGGTTTCAATTCTTAAGTATCTTTCCTTATAAACTCTGTGGTTGTGTTCGCAACTGAGTACTACTTCTCAATATTCTACTTCATGACACTCTATTCACTGTCACAGTTTAAATTCCTTAAAGAAAAATACAACTACATCCTACAATAATTGCTATTTGTTAAGCGTCTAGGCAGCAAACTATACATAAACTATGAGAATTACAAAGGTAAAAGCTATAGGATGCTGAGGCTGCTTTATGAGACTGTCACAATTAACTATCACAGTATCTTAGCACTCATTATTCTTTTGACTGTCCTTTCTCTTACAACAGCTGTAAGTATTGGACTTATGCTACTGGCTGCAGTTTACTTCTGTTTGATTGTGTTCTGCAGGGGACACTAAGACGCAGACAGAGTCCAAAAGTACACTTACGTATATTTCTACATAGTAAAGGTAATTACATTTATTTAACTGATCTTTGTGACTATCTTCCACATACCAACGATACAAATACTATGTAGAAAGGCAACTCATACTTTGTTTGAGGTGTGTAGTCAGGTTGGAATGATGTCTGTCGTTTCAGATCTGTTCCTCTTGTTCTTCGTACAGTTATGGTTCGATATGTATGAGGGAGAAGACTATGCTAAATTTAGAACATACTACAAAAAAGGAAATCGGTTTGTTCATAGGCTCATGAATAAGTGCTCAGTTTACAGGGGAAACGATTTAAGACTGAAGGATATGCTTAGGGAATACCAATAAATCATAAATTTCCATAGTCAAGTAGAGAAGGCAATGAAGTCAATTGAGGAGTGGCACAAAATTATGAAGAAAGAAGTGGATACAGTAGAATACAAGTAAGAGTTCAACAAACTACGGAAACTGAAGAAATCGGTGAGAATCGGATTAGAGACTGCAAATCAAACGAGCGAGCAGTCAACATCTCATAAGCTACAAAGGTTTCTGGGCAGAACCATCAATCATTCGTTGTACCAGAGTATTCCCAGTTTAGTAGCAGATCTAAAAACTTATAATCCCAGAATACTTGGAGACTTAGAAATAACACTCCATGATTATGTCACACAGAATTTCTAACTGTTGGAGAAGCGGTTGGATGATATTGATACATACTACTAAGGACTCTACCAAAGAATAAGTAAATGTAACTAGGACAGCCCAATAGACCTACTTAAGAATGAGCTCTCCATCCTCCCCTAACCCAAAAAAACGTAGGCGATAGTAGTACCACCTCTCCTATAAATTAAGTAGCACAAACCCAATCTTACAGTAACCTAAACCCTTTTGTATTTCCTCCTCTCACAATTCGACTTTATCGTACTTTTCGTTATACTTATGTACTACATGGTCAATCCTTGTCTGGCTTCCCTACCAATCTTAATTCTTATTCTATGTTACTAAATTATTGCAGATATAAAACGAAAGAATTGGCTGCTCATCTATATTATCTTCCTCATGACTGTCATTCAGATCATCGCTTAGTATGTTCAAATAAGCGGAAACAAAATACCAACCTACTACTCTTGGTTCTTTTATTACGACCAAAAGTTCCCTATGTAAGCATTTTCAACAGCATATTTGGAGTTTGTGCTGGTTATGGTCCTCTTTAACTAACTGTTGAAGATATGGATTGGAATGGACAATAGACAACCCATGCAAGTATAGAATCTTTACCAAGCCCTTGTAAGATGCTAAGTAAATAACTTCTATGATTCATCCAGTCAGATACTTGAGGCAGATAGTTCGGATGACGATCCTTAGGAATAGCATCTTCAAGTAGAACCATCTGTGTTGTTGAAGAAGAAACCCTCAAAAGATTAAAAAGTGCTGGACTAGAAAGATCAGAATCCTTACGATGTTTGTATGAGGTAGATCGATGAGTATCCGGGTGTGGTTATTGATGAAGATGCCAATACAGGTTTCTTCAAAAAGCTGAGCATAATGCGTGATGGTGTTGACCTTTACCCAATAATCGCATCCTTACAAATCATCTCCATAATCTACCTCATTATTTTTTACCCCTCCATGCAGAACACTGACTAAGAATTCAACCCAGCGTCCATAACATCCAACAAGTTCTCCACTGCTCTCATACTCACAGTCCTACTCTATGTAGTTCTGGCAGTAATCTAGCGTAGGATAGCTATTCTCCCATATGACAGAGGAACGAAGTAAATAGTAAAATATGTCTACACCATGATTATATTAATACTGGTTTGCCTCGAAGCATATTTGTTCGCTCCCTACAACGACACTAATGTATAGGCATCCTACATACCAACACCCGCACTCAAAATCTTCATGTTCATTCAATTTCTCTACTTTATTGTATCCAGTTGGCAGGTTAGACGTGGCTACAAGAAATACAAAAGACTCAATTCTATGCTGCATAAGAGAAATTACTTCAGGTACTATGTCACCTCTGTGTTCACTGCCATCCCCTTCCTCTACTAACTTAAACTTATCATGGATTGGAGTTTCTCAAGTACTGGTCTCACCCTATAAAACTGGGTTAGGCATTTCAATATATACCTTATAACATTCACTTCAACCATTAATGCTATTACAGCTAGACAATACAGACTGGGGAAACCCATCGCACAAGTCAACAAAGTGCTATTTGGATGGTGTGGTTTCATTGTGATACTGGTGTTGATATTCGGGCCTATGGTATTGTTCTCTGGGTTGAACCCTGCTTCTTAATCAAATCTTGTTGTGGGTGGCCAGATGGAAATAGGAATTGAGATTGAAGGAGGGAATTATTTTCAGTTATACGCTACTTCTCACTTTAATCAAACTCCAAGCATAATAACCCCGCAACAATTTTAAGAATGGGGTTTCGGAGAAGTGCCACTCCTTGCCAACATGAAGCAAAGTGATCTTGCTAAACAATTTCAAGTAGTAGCGTACTACCCTTCTGGTGACGATATGTGGAGTATTTCTACACCCAATTTCAGAACCCTTGTGGACTCCATAAATCAAACATTAATTCAGATGAGTAGTGGAATAAAGCCTTCCCTTCAGTTCTTCTTCAGCATAAAATATGAGCTTAATCGGAATATAAGTTCAACTGTGTCATCCCCATCGACATTCAACTACCCATTCCTCAACAGCACTCAGATCCAAAATTCAAAGCTTTACATAAATCAAACTACCCTGCAGAATTTCTATAACACCCTAACATACTGTAATACTACAACCTATCTTGAGGATTTCTATATATCGTTGGTAAGACTGGATACTCAAGGGAACTCTTTCAAACCTAGACCCATAATTAAAGATGGTCAAGATGGGTTTCCACTTTATTTAGAGAATGTAAAACTTACGTTGATATGCGATCGTCAAGTAACTAACCAAACATCTACTGCAGGCGACCTCTACTGGAACTTAACACTAGGGAACAATGAGTCAGGAGCCATTATGTACGTTCTGTCAGATATGTACACTACATTGAGTTTTGGGTTCACTTTTATAGGACTCTACACTTCCATCATTTTAGTTATTGCCAACTTATTGAGAGGGTTTTTCACTGGCGATACGAGTCTCATTCCTTACAATCTAAACCCACGACCTGAAGCTATTTTGTGCATATGCTAGGCGATAGAAGTGGTAAGAATGCGGGACAACCTGCGAGAGGAAGTGTTGCTCTTTTATGAGTTAGTGGACATCATGCGGTCTCCTGAGATCATTAAGTATATGTGTGGCAATTACACTCGATACATCAAGGAAGAAGACGCTAAGAAAGTGCAGGAGTAGGAGGCAGCGAAGGCCAAGACGGAGTGAGCGATCGGTGTGTACTCATACATATATTTAGTTGTTTAACCATTAAATTTTAGCATTAACTATTACTTAAATAATTAAAATGTTACCGAAGATAGCTTATGCCCCCATAGGCTAAGTTTTATTCTTATGTCATATCGCCACGCTACAATCCAAGGAAACACTGTTTAATTTAGCAAATGAGGCTCTTAAAAGTTGGCTTGACATTGCAACCTCTACTATTTGATTCAAGTAAATGATTGCTAGCAACGCTAAACCAAGGAGAAAGACGCAAAAATATCAAGAACAGGAGACCGCAAAGGCCAAGGCATAATCTATGTGGACTCATACAAATATTCGAGGAATTAGTGATCATTCAGTCGTCTTCAATAGTGATAGTCTCCACAAGTTTGCACAGGTCTGCACTGGAGGCATGACCGGGAGCCTCATTCCTTAAGCCTGGTTGGTAGTGGCTTTCGTAGCCGGGTCGGACCCATCCTTTCCTGGCACCGGTTCTCTCAGGTCGAAATTCGTCAGTGCGAATGAGCATTCCCGCATGGTTGACTGCAGTGAGGGTCTGAGTTGGAAGTCCAGCGTATTCAATTTGGACTGTAATCTTCATGATTCTGCTCAGAGTATCTATTGGTACTTTGGATAGGTGGTCCTCTATCATTAATATTACATTAAATGGCAGACTAAATCGAGGTATTTGCGAACTCTGACTCTTTCTATTAATTATCTAATCAAATTTAACGAGTTATTTTTAAATATTAATATACTCTTACTGAGGGAAACACACAATACACTAGGGAACAAACTAATGATGGATAAATAATCAGACCTAAATATGGATTGCAGAATAATTTCCAGTCAGGGGATTCAGTACCTTAAAACTTCTGAGCTATTTTAACTTTTGAGTTTGTTGAACTGATGCAGTTGGCTTATTATCCTGTTTAAGTGGAGAAGCACTCTAAGCTACCAACACTTTATTGGACGCTGGGAGAACAGGGAGTTAGGGTTTCAACTCAAATTTCCTTCTCTCTGAAACCCCTGGCCTTCCTGATCTCTTCTCTTCCTACATCTACAAGTACCCTTTAAACTCTCTAAACTCATGAATAGAAGGTAGATGCTATCTAATGGGTTTCTTTAGAACGTATGATCTAATTTGTTGGGCATCCAACCCTAACTTCTTATTTATAATTTCGAGTTGTCTCTGCCGGTCATGTGAAAAAGGGATCTTGCCAATATAAGCTGGGGATACGTGCTGAGCCAAACTCTCAGGATCCTCCGAAATCTTCTATTCGAATTTGCTCATTGAATTATCCGTTTTATTCCGGCTATGCCTTTTAAGTTTTATTTCATCTTGCAGGTATTTCAGATATTACTGATGTTGTTTGCGTTATTAGATCTCGGGATTGGGTTATCTAGGACTTACTTACCTATCCCACGCATACTTTAGTCTGGCTCTACACTGCTAAAGTTCTCTTTTCCTATGTTCTTACACAACATGGTCTTCGAACATCTTGTGCTCGTATTGCTATATTTTCTTCATTTATTATCGATCTCTGTGTTTCATCTAAATTATCGCACAAATTTACTCCTTCCTGTACACGGTTTACTTTATTTTGAATCTGAAATAAGGTTTTAAGCCGAGCTTTTCTCTTCTCTTCCTCATCGACTAATTTTACAAAGGGATGCTCTGGATAAACATCTGCCCCTTACGTCTTCCTGCGGTTTTACATTAATAAATTCATGTTGTCATTTCTGAATTGCTTCTCATACTCTATTCGATGGATTCTCCTCAACTTCTACACCTGTTCCTGTTACTGAGTGCTATCTCCATTACCTTGACTCTCAAATCTACAACCAACCGCTATTTTTGCCTAAGGTCTTTCGAGTATTTCCTCTCTTACTCTCGATGCTTACATTCCTAATCAATAATACTGTAGTATCGCTTACGACGCATCTCATCTGCCTGCTTTAGAGTTTACAATTGTTACTAACCTTAACCATCAATTCTGTTGATGAGATCCAACCAACGATTCTCTTGGGGCTTCATTATAAGTTTATTGGTTAAACCAAACTAATTGCAACCACTCTAACTATTGTAAATGAAGAACACATAAGTTCGATACAAACCTATTATATAAATAAAGAGTGGCCAGCTGATTGTATTATTTATGCTCATTTTCTTTATTTGGCTAGGTTCTGTGTTACCAATACACTACTACTCAACGATTAGCACTTGTGAAAATCGCAAAGACTACACTTGTGTTCTGCTTGGGGATGGTCATTTCAAACATTACTACGAAAAATATCGAGATGTTCTACAAATATCTGCTGAAAGAGAAAAGGTATTGACTCCAGTGGAGAAATCAGACATTTTACGGTATTTGTACATTTATGAACATGGTGGAATCTACAGTGATCTGGACAATGTGATCGATTATGACTGCCTTAACGATTTTCTCGCAGACTCTAATCTGCCAGAGTCTTTCTTCGGTGAAGAACAAAAAATTAAGTAGGAGAAACCTAGCAACAACTTCATCTTTGCAAAGTCACCTAAAGACAAGGAAATACTGAGGATTATGGAATCCATAAAGAATTGTATGACTTGTCCGACACTTGACTTTTCGAGTCCATTTATGCTCGCGAGATAGAACGCCAGATTTGTCCATGTAAAGAAATGTGTTTTTCACATGTATGACTCAACGTGGTGGCCTGCTTCTTGGTTCCCAGGTGGCAAACGTCCTGATTGGCAAGTCAAGTAAGTGACCAAAAGCCCTTGATCCATAGTGATACCGTCATCAAATATCTTAGCATTAGGTTATAATACTGTATTTTGTACTTTTTGGTTCACTGGGTATTTACATAAACTACATTTGAGCTCAATATTCAATATGATCATGATGGAATAACGAGTGGATCTGCCTACCTCGCAATCAACTGCATGGGATAGACCTTTCCTTTGTTGACTCGATCCAGAATCTCTAATATTTTAGGCTATTTGGCTTAGCTAAACTCTACCCAGGTTAGATTATTGATTTGTTGGGGCTGTTTGAGGAGGACCCAGATGAAGCCTATATGCATTAAGTTCTACATTAAATAAACAGGGAAGGCTCTTTGAGGATATTCCTATACTTTATGATCTTCACATCTAGTGGTTGTAGACCTGCAGCTCCAATCCACTGCCCAATTTGTTGGTGAAGAGAGTTTGGTCGATTTACTTGGCAACTGGGAAGAGATGCATTAGCCAGCGCAATCTTATAATCTTGGCTAGTCACTACGAAGGTCACAGTGTAATGCACACGGCTTTAATCGTGCATTGTTATTGAATAATTACTATGATGATCTACATTATTGATAGTTAATAATTTTGTAACTCATGGCCACGACAAGAGTCCTCCAGTCCTAAAACCTACTCTTCGATCACAAACAAGATAACCTTCCCTTTACGATTGGTCTCATAAAACCAAACACCTGCCTATCTATCTAAAACATACAGAAGATCCTAGCACAGATCGAAGCCAATGGTTTCCAAATCAAGAATCTCATTCAAAGAGAACTCTTTAAAGAATAGGTTATGAATCTCTTCTACAAACATGAGAAGAAACCATACTTTGATGAGTTAGTGAGCTATCTAACGAGTGGTTAATGTTGTGTATTTCTACTCTGCCATGAGACGGAGAATCCAATTGAAAAGTGGAAGAAGATGATTGGACTGTCCAACCCTTAATAAGCTAAAAAGAAAGACCCCAGTTGTCTAAGAGCACAATATGGGACATCCCTTACGAAAAATTAATTCCACGGAAGCGATGATTTCACTTAGGCAAACAAGGAAAGGCAGATCTTTTAGTTTAAAATCCCTCAGAAACCTCCTACCTATGTTTAGACTCCATATAAATTGACTTTAGAAACCCTTAAGAAATTCCTACACCCACCCAACTTAGAGCATACCCTCATCAACGAACGAATGGATATCTTTGCTATTTATGGTCCAGTGGTTAGATGGCATAGTGTGTAGGTCTGCTTTTGTAAAGATTGCATAAAGGTCGTTCGGCATCGGCTTGAAGAAATAAGAAAATAGAAACCAAAGGATCAACGAAATCGCCCTCTCAAACTCATCAAAGAGAAAGATGTCTAAGCAATATACTCATAGCTTTGTTAGAAATGTCAAACACACTGTAATAACTTTGTTCATTTGACTGGAGGCCGATAATCTCAGCATATTCTTGCCGATGGATAGATCAATTAGTTGGCTCATGAAATCAACAAGAAAGAATTACTAGAATTATTGACTGTTGAGAAAGGAAGTGCTGCAAAGACTATGATAGAAACGATATAAATCAGAGAACCTAAGGAAGCTCACTACAATATGCAATTTGTGGATGCCCTTATCCGTGATTTAGAGACAGATTACTACGATAGGTACGATTTCACCGAGCTCCAGAACCTCATTATGTAGGATCGAAGAATAAGAATGGTATACTGGATATCCAAGTTAACTCAAAAACCTGTTGATAGGTTCCCTCCTGTAACTAGCTTAGACAACAGCCTCACTCCTCAACAACTCTCAGATCCGAAGTCAGCTTTTTTCACTCTAAAAAGAACGAAACCCCTTCCTCTTTTAATCTAAGTGCATGAAATTAAGCACACTCCACTTAAGTTTGAGAAGAGCATTTTAGATAAGAAACGCTTGCATTAACCATAACAGAATATTGTAATATAGAAGAGGATGCATAGAGCTCTAACAAAGGTGACTACAGTGGGATAGAAGCAGTAAGGAATCAAAATGGCTGTTACTTTGTTAAGAGAATACAACGAAGGCAGACATGGGACATGGAATAACTACTCAGGACTGAAGGGAAACAGCATAAAGTAACCTGTAGGAGGAAGATTCATGGACAAATCGATGAAATAGTCTTGATTTCATAGCATAATTATAACAGCATTTAACTAAGATTGTTGAATTCAACATGATACTACCGAAGATAATTTTCCAGAATTAAGAGTTTATTTTATTTCCGCTACTCAAATCATCGGAATTAATACGGTTTAATCTTAAAGCTCAAGCAGTTTTAAAAAATGAGCAATTTGGCTATGACACATGTTCTTTAGGACTAGTTAGATCCTTTTTCCGTATAAACAAAGACACACTCTCTCGAGGTCTTCCCATACTCTACCTTAACCTCTTCTCCACCATACGCTCATTTTAGGACTCTCCTATTATGAGTGGATTGATTCCTCGTTAATTTTACGAGAGCAAATACGTCATTTAAATCCACACTCACCCAAACCCAGAACCTCAGTTGCCAAAACATCCTGAAACGCATCCATACCCAGAACCCAAGGTTATCGCTCGAGAATTCATACTCAAGGAAAGTTACATAACTTAAGTCCAACATAAATCATCGGAGATAGGGGTTGAAACTACCATTCTGCATGACCGTCTAAACAATATTTATCAAAAGTTAACTGTAAACCCTCTTATAAAACAAATGAGCTTTCTTTG
Organism: Hydropsyche betteni; assembly: GCA_028571205.2. Classification (NCBI taxonomy): domain Eukaryota; kingdom Metazoa; phylum Arthropoda; class Insecta; order Trichoptera; family Hydropsychidae; genus Hydropsyche; species Hydropsyche betteni. The sequence goes on along the minus strand of JAOXNN020200958.1, from coordinate 6,123 downwards.
GTTATTAGAGAAAACAAATAACATATAGGATGAAATGAGACTCCGTAATGAGTCTCTAAGCTAGGAAAGGTAGTACCCTTATGCTTTTATTTGTTTAAGACACTATAAAAGATTTAGATTAACATTGTTAAAAAAATATTAAACTGATTGGAGGAACATCCATAGACTTTATCAGTAAGACATACAACACTTTCAAAAAAGCTGGAAGCTGAATGGTTAGATTAATTTTAATTATTCATTGAATATAAATCATCAGTATCAAACTCTGATTTTATAAATCTTATGTATTTAAAAAAGCACTTTCCTGCCAACTGTCTCAAACTTTAACCCTGCACTCGCTACAGCAACACGAGAACAGCCTAAGGTTGTACCAGGGGCAAATACCGACAACTTTACAATTAATACATCGCAACTGAATACACGTTCTAATGCCATCAATATGTCATGAAAATATGTTCTCAAGCAGCAAAGGAAGAAGTACTCCATAGTCTTCCCCTCAGAGAGGCAGTTATGAGCGTTAGCAAGACTCTAATGTTAAACTAATTTTAATTGCTGTTCCTAAGTTGTTTGCTAAAAGAAGTCGGCTGGGATATTAATAATGTTCTAATCACATAGAACACGTAGAAACTAAGAAGTCTCACACTCACTAAGGATCGGAGAACAAAATCTTTAGAGCTGTATTTGTTGTTATCTTGTTACAGAGTAAAAGTTTACTTGGATGACAATCTCAAAGTCTTTTAAAGTGAACTTCAGAGCATTCTGCCAGAGTTCCCTCAAATCTACATCTTATGGTAAAGCAAATTCGCTACAAATATGCCTTCCTTAAGTGTTTATATTCTGAACGCTCAATACAATAAGGTTAATTTTAAGCCACAAAAGAATCATACTGTATAATATAGAGACATGAATAATTAAGTGGCTATATTAGTTGAAAACTTGCCCATTCTAGAGGATGAGGGACAGAGGATTGAAGTAAAGCAGGAACCCATAGAGTAGGAACCCTAATAAATTGGTCCATGTTTATTTTAAGGTAAATTTGAGTTGGATTACGATTGTTTTATATTGGACCCTCAACCTAAAAACCTTTAATGGCCCCATCGAAGAGAGTCCGTAGTCAGTCGACATTCCTTCGTTCAGCCACATTTCGAAGATTGGTTAAATGTAGAGAATGCTCCGACGTTGGAAAACTTTTCAACAGGAAAATGTATCTAATAGGATTTAGCAGTCCTCAAGATAATGATCTGAATATTAGCACAATTTGTACCAGTTTTTAATAAGTTTTAGTTATGGTCTGGCACTTCTACTTTGTCTTAGAACATCCTAATCCTTAATTATATTATAAGAGTGTCAACACAGTGGATTATTCTTTTATTAATCCATGTCCAATATTTAGAGACCTTTACTTCTGTCAATTTTATACTAAGGCAAGCATACGATATCCTCATATGATCATAATATTAGGGGCCCAACGATTCGGGTGTCTATAAAATTTATAAAGTGTCAGTGTCGAAAAACTCTTTGATTGGGCACCTAGGCTTTCAAAATTGAACTCACATTACGGTAATGGACCCTAGAAGCCGAAGAAGGAATGGGTGTTCCTACCTTAACTTCAATATTTGTCCTCGGTGTTTTAACCGGATTCTAGGTATTTTGAGACACAAACGATTTGTTACTGTTTTTATAGTGCTTCTTGAACCCCAAGTCAATTATCTCGTATTCCGCATTCTTCTTCTCGAGGCTTATCTATCTTTGTGTTCGAGTTTTCCTTTTTTACAACTCTGCCTTAATTATAGAGTCAATCTCAGATACTCTGCTGGTACTCCCTCTTAGCGTATTACTGAAGTCAGCACTTATAGTCAGGCAACCTGTTAGGCTTGAACTGAGGAAATTGTCGGAGCTTCCTACACTCTCATCACCCAGCCACATCCTAGAACTCTATGTCTAGCACATTCTTGTTTAATTCTCTTTAGTTTATTTCTTTGTGAATTTAATACTGATATTCTTTTTTAGTGTGATTGGTTTGCTCGCAAAAACATTCGCTTTCTTTATTCTGACGAATGCCTGCCCAATCAGCATTAGAGAGGCAATGCTTAGGGTAGAATCTACAGCCTCAACGATAATCTTCGTTCGATGAAGGTTTTTAAGCATAAAGAAAGCATCTTTTACAATTAGACTGTTCATATTCCTAATCTAATTATTGTTTTTAATAAGATTTATCCATAGTGTTTACAGTAATAACACCTTTCGTGCTCTCTGTTGTCGTTCGATCTGTTGGTTTTGATGGAGAATAGAGAACTCTTTACGAAGTCTCTATTATTTCGATTTTAAGTCTTAGTTAGAATAGTCTGGCATTTAGGTCTTTACTCTTTCAGTTAGCTTCGGTTTAACCAACCTTTTTAACGGCCTTTTCTGAACCTCATCCATCTGTCTTTCAGTCAACGCATATTCTTGTTCATGACTCCTCTAGCAACTACTCTTTAATCTCTCGTATTCAGTAATTAGCATTTGAATCTATTTACGTTTTCTATCCAACTCGCTCTTTTGAATTTATAACTTTAGTTTTTATTCCTCAATCAGCATCCTTTAAACACTTAGCTTTCGTCTGGGCTTATGAGCCGGAGTCTTCGTACAGTCGATCCATCCACTCCCTTCATCTATTTCAATACTCGATAACTACATTTTCATCTAGTGAATTTCATTTGCCTTAGGGGAAGATAATTCTGAGTCTTACTCACGGTATATATAGCGAAGGCTTTCCTCTTTGGACAGAAGACTGTGCTTCGATACGATCAGCCCCTGCTTTGTTAGAGAGTTTTCAATTCTAGCCGTCTACTTATTAGGACTTTGGTTTGTTTATGAAGGAAGTTGCCGATGAGTTGGTTAGAGTTCGTTTTTGTCTTAGGTTAGGTGCTTCTATGGGAGTTTGATTATTTGATCAGTTGATGAAGACTTGCTGATGAACGAACAAGACAATGCCTTTTTTGCTCTGGCTACTGAACTCCCTCGAAACACCTTAAACAAATGAATCCGTTAGTTAGACATAATTTATATCAGAAGATTTTAAATACAAGCTCTTTGATAAACCGGTCGGAGTAGAGGTCTGGATCCTGTGCTGAAATCTCGTCTGTTTTTGTCTTAAAAAATATACTTTTGAAGAATCTTTCGCTCATTTTGTTCGCTGTCCACGTTTACAAATAGTCGATGATTCCAATGGCATATGCGCAGTTTCCCTCAGAGCTAAATACGATACTGTATGGGTTTGCCAAAGTCTTCATAAACCCATCTCGGTTCATTCCCTTACTTTTCAGCAAACTTTCAATATCCAACTTTATGACCATAAGCGAATAATCGATAAGCTTCTGCCTTTTGAAGAACTCACTATCTGCTGTTAAGATACTTCGAATTTGTTGGAGTTATTCCTCTTCTCCAAATATCTTCTTCTATATTTTATCGAAGTCCTGGTCTTTCATGGTCTAGTCTATTCTCTCATCATTTTTTATGCAGTCATAGTTAGTTTTAATTACCTGCCTATCGAATTTACTCCCTTTGAGATCGTATTTCCTCTCAATGAACTCAGAACTACATCCCGCTAGATTCCTCATAACATAAATAATGGTTTCTTATCTGTCAGATTTTACTTCCTTAATTCTGTAAATCCCTGCGATTTTGGTGATCAGAGTGTTTGGGTTTGTAGCGCAGTGATCCACATAATCCTTTAATCTTGACAGAATAACGTCTAACTCTTTCGGGTTGAGCGTCTTGATGATTAATTTATTATCGAAGGTAAAGAAGAAAAACTACCCTGATTTCCCGCCGTCTCCAGAGTTATCTGCCATTTTCTTGATTCTGGCTTCATTAAGCTTAGGAATAACATGTTACTGTAGAGATCCCAGTCCATCGATCTTCATAAGAGTTTTGAAGACCTTGGGAGCGTAGGAGGTCACCTACACATCAATTAAATTCATCGCAGGGATCGCTATCTTCTCATAGTCCATCTCCACATGCTCGCTGATCTTCAAAACTATTTTATCTTCATAATTCCAATCATTGATTTGTTTGAGAGAATTAAACCCATTAATCTGTTCGTCTTCCATGTATATTGCAGTCAACAGGCTGTATACGAGTGTAGATCGACTTTGTTGCCTAATCATTCCCAATAAAGACATTTACATTTCGTCGCCAGGTTTATACCTTTCTCCAAACACCTTAATCAGCAGTCTGTGCATATATCGTTTCATGTGAGGATGAAATAGAATCACAACAAAGATTATGACTGGCATAATGAGATTAAATGTGTTTGACACAGTAATGAAGGCGAATAGGTTTGGATGGGGATCATTTAATGCACAATTGATTGAGGCAATCAAATCACTAATTGAACGAACCAGAGTGTCAATACAGACTGCAATTATATACCGATAGTAATACGTGATGAACTGTTTCCAGTTGACCTAGTCTGTTGCTGCCTTGGGTATGTATCTTTTGAAATAGAAGAGAGAAGAAATGAGTACTCCCAGATAAACCAATATTACTCCACACTGTATAAATATTGAAATAGGCGAGACTTTGAACCCACACACTCCATTTAGAGATATTCCTATGCAGTCAGTCAAGTAAAATACCAGTCCAGTGGCACAGAGTATCGTAAAGCAAATTACATGGACTGTCGCTCTTCGTCTATTCTCTATGATAAACATACTCTTACCTCTCAGAGGGTTCTTTAGCTACAGAATGAAGTTGATGCAGAACACTATGTTATATATGACTGTGGAGCAAAAGCTTAAAGAATAGAAATATCCTGTTGCGAGGCAGAAATCTTCAAAGGTGTCTGGAACTGGCCCTGAAAGTGGGTTATTATTGTTGTATACTGGAGTTAGATATCATGAGTACGGGCAGTGGAGAAGTAGCTCACCAATAGGAACAGGCTGGACACTGACAAGGCTAGAAGTATGTCGCCAGGTTGTTACCTTACTGGAGGGAACCTCCAATACACAAACATTATCCCAATGCTAGAGAGAAGGCTTATAGGAAACAGTACTTACACTATTATTGAGTCAGAATCATGGAGCACGAAGATCTGTCTGCGTAACTGAGGCCCTACCTTAGAGAGTTACTATAGGCAAAGTTTTGGCAGGTTTAGACGAGTGCGTTGGACTAAGCGTATCCTAAACACAAGAGGCAGGCGACCAATATTAAGTTTCTAAGGGTTCGCATATTATATTATGCATAATTATATTTTGTTGGTCGATTGGAACAAAATGGTTGCAACACTATGTTTAGAATCATTACAAATTTCAGTGGACCTTTATCTAGTTGTTTGAATTCTCTGTCTGCCAATCGTCCCACCAAGTTGAATCATACATGTGTATTACACACTCTTTGACATTCACGAACTTCACTTGCTCCCTGCCAAGCATAGATTAACCCGTAAATTCAGTAGTTGGGCATCCTGTGCAACTACTAAGCGATTCTATTATTCGAAGCAGCTCCTTGTTCTTGGGACTCCCCACATACATAAAATTACTCATCGGTTTGTTAAGGGTCGTATTCTTCTGCCCTTCTGCAAAGAAGATTTATGGGAGAGATTAGTCTGCCAAAAATTGGTTCAAGCATTAGTAGTCGACAATATTATTTAAGGCGCTGTATACTCCGCCGTGTTCGTAGAGGTACAGGAGCTTCAATATGTCTTATTTCTATTGTTTGGTTAGATTTTGTATGACTTCAGGGGAGAGTTTGAGACTATCTTTGTACTTATTGGAAAAGAATCTGAAATGGGATTCTCCAAGTAGGACGCATGTGTTGTTGGGCTGCGACTAGCATAAGTAGGCTGTCGGATATAATTACCTGGGCAGTACAGATCCTATCCAAACGAAAAGAAAAGTCGTCAGCATTACTAATTAATATTTGGTTCGAACCAATCATACATGTATAATACTGCGAATAGAGTAAATCATATTTTTTATATTCATCATGACCTTGAAGAAGTAGAAAACTTAAGATGTTGCAACTTCTATTCTCAAATCTTAGTTGTACTACCGTGCATAAAACTCTAAAAAAAACAGTGCAAGTAGATTAGATTAGATTAGATAAACGGTCAGACCGTCATGAGACAGCCCTCCTCGC
>JAOXNN020200952.1:0-23209 GCA_028571205.2 Hydropsyche betteni | reverse complement strand
ACAATCCTGGTGGCCACGTTGAGCAAATCACCCTAGATTATTTAATAATTTTGAATATTCGTAACCATAAAGTTCGATATTGCTGAATAGTAGTAAGGGATCTGGTTAGTAAGTAATCGAATCTCTCCAGAGGAGGTTCATATAATAATTTCGTATTTATTGGAGAACTAGGCTTGTTATCTTTAATTAAATTAACATGTTGTTAATAACCCCTAAGTAAACGAACCATTTTATAACAATGTAATTTTGTAAACTGTTAATGAAGATTTAATTGTCAAGTGAAAATAGTTATGTTGTCTGTAACAACCATAGATTGATTTTATTCAGATAGCTTATTTCATAGCAAATTTTTAAATATTTACTGCTATTATTTCTGAAATTTATTATTTACTTGTCGATTAGGAACTATCCTAACTTCTTTTCAGTTTTTTATGTCTATATCGTCTGTTTGCCTAATTGATTATAAACAACAGACCAATAATCTTGCTATCAAACCTCACCAACAAGCAAAAGCTCAATCGAATCTTAGGAATTGAATGACCGATTACAACTTATCGTAACTAGATGACCTCAACGGATAGACATCTCACTATGCAGGCAACCCAGTTAGATCAAATTATGATAAAATTGTTTGTTCTTAAGTTCTATTTATTAATAATACAATCAATTAACTTAGTAATCGTTCCTATCCGGTTAATATATTGAATTATCAACGAAGCCAATTTACTTAATTCATATTAAAAGAGGATTCATAAGATTATAGACACAAATTAGTCATCAGTCAACTTCATCGACAGTTGGTCCAGCTCCTCTAGAGGCATTAGGATTGGTATTTCTGGAGTAGTTGTCCCTCTCACCCTGTGGTTGGGCACCAGCAGACTGGTAGATCTTCGACATTATCGGATTGAACATATTCTCCACCTCCTTCTGTTTGCTCTAGAACTCAGAGCATTCAGCATCTGCGTGGCTATCCAACCATTTCTGAACCTCAGTGACCTTTCTCTCGATGTTTTGCCTGTCTTCTGATGAGATTTTATCCTTGAGTTTGTCATCCAAAACAGAGTGCTTGATGTTGACTAAGTAGCTCTCCAAGCCATTCTTAGCCTCAATTCTCTTTCTGACGAGTTCATCCTGATCTCTGTATTTCTCAGCCTCCTTCACAAGTCTCTCAATTTCATCCTTCGAGAGTCTTCCTTTATTGTTTGTAATGGTTATTCTGGCGTTCTTTGCCGTTCCCTTATCAGTGGCACTGACATTCATGATTCCGTTTTCGTCGATCTCGAAAGAGACCTCAATCTGGGGGACTCCACGAGCAGCGGGGGGAATACCATCAAGGTTGAACTTACCCAGAAGGTTGTTATCCTTAGTTAGTTGTCTTTCTCCCTCGAACACCTGAATGCACACTCCAGGTTGGTTGTCACTATAAGTAGTGAAAATCTGGGACTTTTTGGCAGGGATGGTTGAATTTCTGGCAATTAAAGTTGTCATTACTCCACCAGCAGTTTCGATTCCTAGAGACAGAGGAGTTACGTCAAGAAGAACGACGTCACTGATTTGTTTGCCTCCTTGGTCAGTTAGGATAGCAGCCTGAACTGCAGCACCGTAGGCAACAGCCTCATCAGGGTTGATGGATCTGTTTGGTTCCTTTCCGTTGAAGAACTCTTGGAGGAGTTCGATAACTTTAGGAATACGAGTAGAGCCTCCGACTAAGACAACCTCGTGAATTTGGTTTTTGGACATCCCAGAGTCCTTCAGGACTTTCTCGACAGGTGGGATTGTATCCTTAAACATGGACAGGCAGAGCTCCTCAAATTTGGCTCTGGTGAGCGAGACGGAGTAATCCTGAGAGTCAGCAAGAGAATCCACTTCAATTGTAGTTTGAGCTGAACTTGAGAGAATTCTTTTGGCTTTCTCGCATTGAGTTCTGAGTCTTCTGATGGCTCTTGGGTTCTTTCTGATGTCGATTCCCTTCTTCTTCTGGAAATCAGCTGCACAGTACTCCACAAGTTTGTTGTCGAAGTCCTCACCACCCAAGTGTGTGTCTCCGGCAGTGGCTTTGACTTAGAAGACTCCGTCGTCGATTGTCAGTAAAGAAACGTCAAAAGTTCCTCCACCGAGATCGAAGATAAGAACGTTTTTCTCGCCTTTGCCCATTTTATCGAGACCATAGGCAATGGCAGCAGCTGTTGGTTCGTTGATAATCCTCAGGACGTTCATTCCAGAAATTGTACCGGCATCCTTTGTGGCCTGTCTTTGGTTGTCATTGAAATAGGCAGGTACAGTAATAACAGCGTTCTTGACTTGGTGTCCGAGGAAAGCCTCAGCAGTTTCCTTCATCTTCACCAGCACCATTGATGAAATTTCTTCAGGATGGAACTTTTTGGTTTCACCTTTGAACTTAACGACGATAACTGGCTTGTCATCAGGTCCAGCTTCAACTTGGAAGGGCCATAGCTTCATGTCCTTCTGAACGATGGGGTCGCTGAACTTTCTTCCGATCAGTCGTTTAGCATCAAAGATAGTATTGACTGGGTTCTTGGCGACTTGATTTTTGGCAGCATCTCCAATCAGTCTTTCGTTTTCAGTGAATGCCACGTACGATGGAGTAGTTCTGTTGCCCTGGTCGTTGGCAATGATTTCCACTCTGTCGTTTTGCCACACTCCTACACATGAGTAGGTTGTTCCGAGATCAATTCCAATTGCTTTGCCTTGTACTTTCTTGTCTGACATGTTTGTTTGTGTTTTAGATAATTGTTTACAGGGCAACGGGCATTTAAAGGCCTTTCCAAATCTAGAAATTTCTAATATAATTTTATAATGTTCCAGAACCTTCTAGAATGTTCCCTCCAATTTTATAATATCTTGTGGTTTTTGGAAGGTTTAGCAGTTGTCAGTTTGGATTTCTGTTAGCCCACTTAAAACATGATTGACAGGTAGTTCCATATTCAAGGATCTGGGCGTTAAGCTACTTAAAGCCAAATCTTTAGCTATTTAACTGAACGTACAAAATATCAATTGTGGAGTATTCCCCCACCAATATCTCTGGTATCTACTTGGATTGCTCTCCTATATGGGTAGACATGAGCTCGAATAGTATTCCTAAAGGGGTCAAACTGGGATGAAACGTTTCTCTCCATCTGTGGCGGAAGAGTTGCGACCCCGACAGTTGGTACACTGCGTTGCGAGTTTAGCGCCAACAACCGAACATCAGTGTATGGCTGTGAGCCGGCAACAGATTGCATGTAGTTTGGAGTAGGTGTTTGTTGTTGGTGAAAGACACAGAAATAAAGAATGAGGGCTACAGCAACAATAGCAAGGAGGATGCCTACCCCTATAAACACCCACATTAGAATCTTTCCTACGTTGGAGCTCTTCGATTATTTGCTTGAGGGACTACAAAAACCATTTAGGGCCACTGTATTTTTAGGACATTGATCCATACATTTTCCATTCATCAGCACACCAGCCGAGCACATCGTACACTAGGTTAGTGAGGCACTACAGATCTTACATTTGTCTAGAGAGCAGGGGTATCCGCTGGATATGAGGTAAGCAGACCCTTTTTGAACGTAATACTCTGCGGTTGGTATGCCTGACTGATTGACACTGATGTTTTTGATACCAGCTGCTATTACATTAATATCTACAGTAATTAGATTGGTGTTGTTCTAGTAAAAGGTAGCATTCCACGAGGTCTCCTGCTTGGATATACAGTCCATATGTAGGTACACCACTTTAAGATAGCGATTGGGTGAAGTTGTCCCCTCCTCAGACTGAATTTGAGCAGTACCGTAAATTTGGTTGGAATTGGCCACTGCAATCACCACATCATTGATATAGATTATGGATTTGGAACTCACTATTATATTGTTGCTATTCCCCCCGAGTTTAAACTGAGGGGAGTAGCTGGAGTTTATTCCCGGGTTCAGCTGACATGTTGCAATGGGATGGGGATTATCGGAAGTAAAGGAGGGGCGTACCCCTGTAGCTTGTATTATCCAGGTTAGAGTTGTGTTGGTTATGCAGGTGGACACCTGGGTGAGGAAGTAACCTGGTGAACACTTGGTGCATACATTATTGCTCGCACATGCTGAGCACCCACTACTGCAGTTAGTGCTATTGTCTATGACTATTGTATCATTAGCATTCTTCACACAAAGCCCCTTGTACAAAATATTGGGAGCCACACAAGATGTGCATGAGTCTGCGTTCGAGCATGTCTTACAATTTTGCGTACACTGCTGGCATGTTGTATTTATTAAATAATAACCCTATTGACACTATTGGCAGACATTCGCACATTTCGAGCAGAAGGAAGTACAGTTGGTGCATATACTTCCGCTCTTGTACATACCTGTCGGACACTAACACTTCCCCACAGCATAAAGGAAAGGTAAGAGGCAGCTGGTGCAGTTACTTTCCGATAGACAGCTTTAGCAAGGAGCCAAACACGACAAGCATTTACTGTTACTGTAGTATTGAGTTGAGTTACATAAGCACTTACCTCCTTGTAGGCTAAACCCAGGCAAACAATCAGTACAGTTTTTGTCGGTCTAACAATCCGAACAGTTCTGCATACAAGACTGGCAATACGTTTACTGCCAAAAGGAACCCCTTGCACAGCATTTCGAACCATACTGCTTGTATCCGCTCATGCAGCTTACACACAAGATTGCAGATGTACACGAAGAGCAGGGAACTGCACAGTTAGTGCAACCAGTAGTTGTTGGGTAGTATCCTGATTTGCATGTGCAACTTCCATTAACAAACTAGGCTATGGCTATGCAGGTTGAGCACTGGGTTGTTCCTAGACAGGCAGCACATCTAGCAGGACATACAAGACACTACCCATTAACCATCGAACCATTATTCTTGCATACACAGCTACCATTGTACCCTGCAGAATAATCAGGGCAGGTAGATACGCAAGTGAGGTTATACTCGTACTTTGAATCGAGGCATATACACATATTTTCTACTAAATTAAACCCATCCAAGCATGCAGTGCATATGTTATTTCCTGAGCATCGAAGGCACCTTAAGGGACAGCTAACACAACTAGAGTTTACTGAGTAATACCCAAAAGAGCACACACTACAAGATACCGAAGAATTGCATGTGTCACAGTTTGCTGGACATTTACTACAGTTCGTTCCAAAGTATCCTGGATGGCATTATGTGCACACCCTCACCGCCAAACACACCTTACAGTTTAGTACGCAAGGAATACCACATTTCTTGTTGATGAGGTCCAATCCATTCTAACAGACACAGACTCCATCACTGGCGTACATGTATTGAGCAGGGCACACAGTATAGCACAGACTATCGAATATGCTCAGTAGGTAGCCAGATTGGCATTTATTGCAAGAATTGGGTGTCTGGCAGGTTTGGCAGTTCGGTGAGCAACTCACACACTCTCTGGTGGAGGGCAGCACCCAATAGTCTGGTAGGCATGTCATACAGGTAACTGGGTTGGTACAGTAGTGACAATTGGCTATGCAGGTGAGGCATACAGAATTGGACAAATAAGTTGTGCTCAGACAACTACAAGTATTATTTACAAGCTGACTGGAGTTATCGCATGTCTTTTCACAATTCCCATTCACAAGGTTAAGCAAAAAGTCTTTTAAGCATGTAGAGCATCGTGTTGAAGATTGGCACTTTACACAGTTTTCAGGGCATTGAATACAGTTAGAGTTCTCCAGGACATACCCAGAAGGACAACTGCATTCTCCAAACTGCAGCACCATCCAGGTTGGACATTGTACGAGGCATGCCCCATCAACTACGTAAAGACCGGCTGGACATGTGGTACAGTACGTCTAGTTAAGGCATGATGTACAACTGTTATTACATGGTGTGCAAGTAATAGAACGAGCAGCTGCCAGCGCCCCATACTAATTCGGAGTTAGTGGTCGAATATAAAATGTACCTGGAGGGCATGTATATAGTTGTGCATTATAAAATCCTATTCCACAGCTCTGGTTTTTAGGTACCCTACCGAATCCATTATCACCCCACTTCGTACCCCACGAATTTTTGAAAATAAAGTTATTTTAGTCATAGCCAACTACCAAGAGTGCATGGTTTAGTTTGCCTACATCAAGATCAGCTGGGCATCCTGTATAAGTGCCGTTAGAGTAGGCATCAAATGTCTATGAATCGTAAACAGAGAATAACGAAAGAACAGGTCCAGCCTGCAACTGTCTTACAATTTCATCTGCTGGCACAAATTGTGACATTACGATGCCTGTATTGGGTGGTAGTTGAATTCTGTTTGATGTTTGACATATCCCAGGGTTCCCTTTGTAAGGATCATAGGGGTAGTCGTTGGGAGGTATGCCGGTATCCAGCAAGAAATTGAGCATTTTTATGGGATCCCCTCCCAAACAAGCAGTGCCATCAGGATTGCATTAAAGGGAATACTGCTCTGACAGGTTATAGGTAAGGTTTTTATTCTGCAGAAAATAGCTTTCTATTAGAGCAACCGATGAAAATGACCAGCAAGAGCCACAGGCCCCTTGGTCTTTTGCAGGGGTAATGATTCCTTTGTCTTTCCAGTCTAGGGATGATGGCATGGCAGCATCCCCAACAGCTCTGGCAGCTCTCACCCGTTGCTAAGATTTAATCGGCGGCACTCTGGATAATCTCCCTAAATTACACTATCTGTACGCTCTCTCTACTCTGCCCTCAGATCCATATCCTTAGTTATTCTAACAGAGTAGGGCTGGTTCTTCGTCTTCTACAGTAGTCTCTACAGATTATCCTGGAAGATGAATTTGCGTTATTGTTTTTATATCTAGTTTGAATAGTTCTTGCCAAACTGCTTGACGAAGTCTTAGAAGGTGGTCTGGGCGTGAGAAGAAGGGAGAAAACTAAGTGAAGAGATAAGGCAGAGAACAATAATCATAATTTTAAAAGTGTCAGTATACAAGTGTATAGATAATCACTCTAGTAGTCTCTTGGTAAGGTCGCACTCTATCTCTTCAATACTCCCGACATCCATATCCTAACAGTCGTATTCATCTGAATTGTTGTAAAGGCTCTTCACTTCTTTTACTTCAATCAGTCCCTTAGTATGTTGGTACTTGCCCTCGGAGAAAAAACTGATCTATTTAGGTCTCTCCGATTTACAAAATCTATCCTCCAGTTAGTTCATTCTTTTGGTCTACCTGGAGCTGTAAGTTGACTTCTTTTTCATGATAGGCCCGACAATATCGTCGAAAGGGTCTTCCTCCACACTCTCTTCCGGTGTCTCCTGCAACTCTTTTAATATCTCGTCATCTAGATCTTCGATGCTCTGAACTTCCTTAGCTAATTCTTCTATTTGCGGGAGAGGTTGAGTAATCTCGATCTTCTATTCTACCTTGGGATTGGTAAACATGTAACTCTTGCTCATCTGCTTCTTATACTCCGAACTGACCATTAGCCGAACGCTACAGTTATTGACTAAACGCGCGTCTTTTAAGGTACGGTTGCATAGCTTTCCTCCGCAATACATTAACGTCTGGTGTTCCGTGGGTACTCCAAATAGTGTGGAGATTGTCGCCTGCAACCTGGAAATCTTATCAGAGGCGTAAAACTGAACATTATGCATGATGGTTCTTCCTCGGTGAACAGAGATTGTAAGCAGGTCAGTTTCGGAAACAGTGTGGGCTGGTACGACATATACAGGGGCAGACTTATCGATTTTTAGTGTGGAGTCTTCAGTTCCCCTTACAATTTCCTTTCCCTTGTGGAGAAGCACAAAAATCTACCGGCTGACGTTTAACTCAGATTCAACTATGAGAGTAAGTGTTTCATAATTGAGATCGTTAGGGGTGTCCAGTTTGAAGGCAGCATTGCTTGGAACGATTATAATAACCAAACAACTTTGTTGTTGAATGATATGGCTTTCGAAGCCTGCTTCCACTGATTGTTGTTGTCTGCCTAGCACTGAATCGCTGCCGTAGTCGGTAGAGAGAGTTTTGAGGACTTCAGTAGGTTTATCGAACTCTTTCTGTTAATTGACCTTCATTCAAATTCAATTATAAGCTCTTATATTATAGCTTAGTACTACTGCGTGTAGCTGCTGGAAAATTTGTTGAAATTTGTCAAGGTTAGTAAGGGTTAACTATGCATCACACCAGTTTCGGGCTCTTGATCTTCGTTAGAGTTCACTCAATCAGGGGGAAAGAGTAGTCCTGGAAGAGGTCTCGGTGGTCATCCAACCTCTCTAGTATCTTGTACTGCATCAAGCTCTCACTATACTACTCTGATTCTTCCGAAGGAGAGTAGTGGCTCTCCAGGGGTAGGAATGGAGCTTTAAGCTATTTGTTCAGTAGTTTCTTCCAGGCATACCTTTTCAGCCATGGGTGCTCCTTTAACTATGAGATTCCATGTTTCCCGCCCAGCCTAGTCTTCGGTTGCCGATTGAGAAGCTTATTAACGAAATCAACTGCTTCCAGTGACCATCCAGTAGGAATTTCTGATTTCTTTATTTGGACTTGCTTGGCTAGAATAGCCTACCGAATCTCTATTCTACTCTTGCCGACGTAAGGTCTCTTTATTAGTAAGTAGTTACCCTTCCCATCATAAACTAGTAAGTTATTACTCCAAGTGCGAAGTAGTCGGCAGTGTAGCTATGAGTCTGTTTACAGATCACCTCGGGTGCTGAGTTAGTAAATCATTACCCATATAACCAGGGGTACCACTGGTATCCTTATCACTTACATCCCTATCTGTTCGAGCTATTCCAAAATCAGTCACCCTAAGGTATCCCTTCGCATCAAGCACAAGATTCTCGGGTTTGATGTCCCGATGGAAGATCTTCTTCTAATGGAGATACTCCAACGCTATTACAATACAAGCTACAAAAAACCCTAGATTAACAGCCAATTACTCGTTTGTTACTAATTGAATGTTTTTAGCTCTCCGACATGATACCTCAGATCCCCACCCGGCATCAAATCCATCAACAGGTACAGATTCTCCCTATCATGAAATGCCCCTATCATGTTAGCAATAAAAGGATGGGAGAGTTTCGACAGTAACCTTCTTTAGTTCTTGACCCCCTCCACA
The DNA here is from genome assembly GCA_028571205.2 of Hydropsyche betteni. Lineage (NCBI taxonomy): Eukaryota > Metazoa > Arthropoda > Insecta > Trichoptera > Hydropsychidae > Hydropsyche > Hydropsyche betteni. Next base: position 14,146 of record JAOXNN020200952.1, on the reverse strand, counting down.
CTCTTCTTCATTATTATGAGTGCCTTCGACATCTCCTTAATAGCAAAAAGCCTATGAGTTTTACGATGTTCAACTTTCCATACTTTTCCATATCCTCCTTTGCCTACCACCTCCAGAAAATTAAAGTCATTACGTGACATACCTTCATGTGGTTCTCTTGAGCTGGGTCCAGTGAGAGATACATCCAATGGGGAATGTTTATGTTGTGGGTAGTAAACATTGATCACGTTGGCTAAACTGCGTTTTATCTCCTACTTCACTTTCGTCTATTTATGGTATTAGAAGTGCTTCACCTCGTACTTCTTTACCGTTCGCTACTTCGAGCCAGAGTTGGCGGTTCTAAATAGTTTGGATTGACTTCCGAAGCCTTTTATATCTCCAACGCTAATCTTAGGGGAGAGCTTGGAACTCTGGAACATGTTCTTATTGGACTGACAGGAGCTCATACCCGTCGACACTATCTCTTTGTGGGTTAGATCTGTGATTGAACTTTTAGGACGCAACACACAATCACGACTACCAGGTGTAATTATCCCAGAACCTTTCTTTTTGCTGCCGACAGTCTTCAGAGCTGTGGAGGATTTCTGGGACATCCCCTGTCCAGACCGAATAGCTTAGCTGAGGGGCCGACTCATTTATTTAATTTCTATTGTAATCCTTAATTTACACATACTGTAAATTAAATGGGTGATTAGCCAACCGGCAAAACTAGAGCGGGGATTGGTTGCATGCATGGCACCTTAAATAGATAATTGATTCGGAGTGGTTAAGTTTATTAAGTAATATTATTTCAGTTAGATGAGAGATTCACAGACGTAGGGAGACCCTAACGACTACCTAGTGATGCCTGGTTCGAATAGAGGACCACCTAAATCAAATGTGCTGGCTAAGACAAATCAGTTTAGAGCTGCCCTCCATAGTGTTGATCAGGGGGAACCTGTATAGATGGAAACCGACCAACCAGGATACCGTGTATAGAATGAACAGCTAATTGAAGAGTTCCAGAGAATGCAGCAATACTGTTCGGAGCTTTAGGCTGAAAATAAATAGCTAAAGGAATAGGTTGTGAGGGTGCGTACATCACGGGGCACAGAAGATTCAGGCAATTTGAGCGTCAAATACGATAAGGCTCTGAAATAGATAAACACTCTGTTAACTGTCAACCGCCAGCTAAAGTCAGATTTAGAGTATGCGAAAAGCAGTATGGGAGGGAAATAATTGCAGGAAGCTTACAACGAATTGCTGAGGTAGAAGAATTAAGCTGTGATTGCATGTGAGAGATTACAACGTAGTCTTCATTAGAGTGAACAATAGACTGAGCATTACGCAACACAATATAGAGAGCTTTAGATGAATCTTAATAGAGAGCGTATGATGTACGAAACACAAATAGGCAAACTCTAGTAAGCTATTAATTCGTATGGTGCTGAGAGTGAAGAGTTGAGGAGGAAAGCGGAGATGGCCGATCATCTAGAGCAGCAACTGGCTAATTGGCAAAGTCACAACCAGTAGAACGTGGAACTGATAGAGCAGTATAGAAGTAGAGAGGGGGACTTTGTGAGGGAGATCACCAACCTAAAGAAAAGTCTGGATTAGGTACAGATAGATACCCACCAAAGACAGCTCAATTTCGATAGAGAGATTGAAACTACCAAGCTTAAAGCTCGTGATGAATCGATGAAATCTAATAGATCCCTCCACTAACAACTTAACTCTCTAAAGAATGAGAATAACTCGTTAAAACAGTCGGTAGCCTAACTACAGAATTACAATGAAGTTTTGATGAACTAAATGAACAGTAGGAAGGCTAATGAGTAGGATAGTAGTGTAGTTGCTGAACTCAGGAAGTATGTGGAGAATCTTAAAGGTTAGACAGCTAGGTTGAGGGATGTACTCAATTCTAAGGATCAACTAATAGCAGACAAATCCAACCTTAATAAGTAAGTAGTAAGCCTCAACCGACAAATCTCTCAGCTCGGTCTATAGAATGCACAACTACGAACTAGAGTTGAAGGAGAAACTCAGAAGTCATCCTCTCTTTTGGATCACATTCGCAAACTGGAGGTGATGTTAGAGGAATAGAGGAATATTGTTAGACAAACTAAACAGAAGTATCAGAACGAGGGACCCAAGGAGGTACTGACGATGCCCTTCCCCTCAAAAGAGGACTATTAGCAGACGATAATGCGCCTTAACAATTAGATAGATAATCTAAATATGAAGCTCACTAGAGCACTCTAACTAGCTAGCATTGACAAAGCAGCCCAGTAAGGAAACATTAGAACTAGCGATCGACCTATCCCCGTCCAAATTAGGATTAGATAATTGAAGGTGCTCCTCTAATTGTTACTAGGCTCTGCATCAGGATCAACCATAACAATATAATCCACCCAACTGCTAGATATCAGAACCTTCACCATCGAGTTCGAATAACGGCTCAAACTGCTCGCTAACTAAAACTAGCACCTGAAAAGGAAAGTGAGAGACTACAAGGATAGGCAACACACCGCTCAAAGACAATCCTAGAAATCATAGGGAGCTAACTCCCAGCTAATGAACAAAATCGAAAGCTACGAGAAACTGGTCCAGAGACTCCAAGATTAGCTATCAAAAAGCATAAAGAAAACTCAGTAGACTGCTGGTCAAATGACACTAGCTAGTCTAACTCGCAACCAACTCTAAGCTGATCTCCGTCTCCAGATAGCAGACCTTAACTAAAAGCTGTAGCTTCAGGCCAAGTACTTTGAACAGCAACTACAAACTCGTACTTTAGAATATGAGGCTAAATTGGTAGCAGCTCAGAAGCAGCTGGAAGCTGGCAGCCAATAGCTACAAACTATTAGTTTGTATACATCTAAAATACAGGAACTGTCGGATAGGTTGGTGAGATTATAAATTACTAATAACTAATTGAAGGCACATATCTCACAGTTAGAGCATCACCAACCAACAAAAACTAAAACTTAGGCTAGAGTGCCCGATCAGACCAATCTTCTCAAACAGGTTTATGATAAGCTAGCTGACAGATAGTCACAGATTCTGAGGTTGGAATATATACTCAAAGATAGGAACTCGGAAGTTCAGTAGCAATCGTAGATAATTGGTGAACTCAAACAACAAGTCTATGAGCAGACACTGGAATTACAAAGAACCAAATAGAATCTGCAGGGCGCTCAGGAAAGCTAATAGAGGATTGCACAGTAGGCGAAAAGAATGGAGCAGGAACAGTCTAGAAGGATAATAGATCTTAATAAAGCCAATTAAAATCTCAAAATTTAAGTAAACAAGCTGCAGAGGTTCCAGGATGAGCTGAGTCTAGTACAACAAACCCTCCATCAAACCAAAGTCACCAACACTCAAGTAACCTAGAAATGCAGTCAGCAAGAGTCTGACCTGACAAGGTTGAAGCAAGTGGAGCATAGCTTCAGAGAGCTTACTATTAAGTATGATGATTTGAAGAATTCGCAGGACTATGCGAAGTCACTTTGGGATACTTAAAGAGGTAGGTTTTAGAGGTACGTCAAGGATAAGGATACTGAAATTGCGGAGGCAGGTCGCTTAATCCACAAAATCAGGTAGGAGGCTAGCTTATAAATCCGGTAGCTTCGAGGACAGCTCGGAACTGTCGAGATGGAAAGCTAAACAATAAGAAGAAACTCATAACTAAGCAAATATAAGACGAGTGAAGTATCTGACGAGAACTCTCGTTTAAGAGCTGAGATTACAGCATTAGTGTAGTAGATCTAGAGGCTACGTCAAAACTAATCAAGGATTTATGATTACGAAAGAAGGCTAAATGAGTATGAAATGAACCTATAATCGATGAAATACAAACTAGACTTCGCCAATAAGGAGAACAACAGGCTAAAAAACAGAATAAACTAGCTAGAGGAAACGTACCCTAAATATTACCCAGCATAAGCAAAAACCATACAGAGATAACCTAGAGGGATAGGTCCATACGATCCCACCAGAACCAAATCTATGAGGTTAATCTAAAACTCGAATAGCATACCTTCAAAGTATATAAACTTTAAGTCAGAATGATTCTCTAAAATCGGAGGTGGAGAGACTGCAGAAGGTGGTATCAGGCATGATGCAGTAGTCACTATCCCGTAGCAGAATGATGAACAACTCAGCATCTCCCTTTACCGCTATTGACCCTAGAATAGAGGAGCGTACCACAACAGTGTTCACCCGAGCATATGAGTTCTGATCCAATCATACAAATCAATTGTGGGCTTCCACTTTTCTTAAGTATTTCTCAAACTCTTATTCATTTATTACTAGACTTAGGTTCTGAGTTGTCTACTGATCTCTCGAAGTCAGGATCTATTTTATACAAACGCTACCGACAAAACGCTGTTACGTTGGGAGGGTTCATTATGATCGAACAGCTACTTAAACTGTACGAAGGATATCTGTTAGGAGGAGCTATCGAGTCCTGCCAGTAAAGCTTCGATTTCTAGTTGGAGTTCAAATTAACTGCACAGAATACTCTGTAAGTGTGACTTAAGGATGTAGCCGGTGGTATCTGGGTTGCCCCCTAACGCTACAAACGCATCGACTGCTTTAATCTTAACCTACTGTATTCGTTGCTATCGGAGTTGACATCCAGATTGAGGCTATCTCTCTCCTTTTTAATGTTAGAAACGTAGTGGAGGAGAACGTTCAGATCGATGATCCGAATCTCTTTGGCCATGAGCTCCTGATTGATTTTGTTCTTCTTTGCTTCATCGATATAGCCGCAGTGACCTACCTCTACCAACGAATACTTCGGAGAAGCTGGATTAAATCGTAGAAGGAGATTCCAGAAGTCGATTTCAGCTCAGTCTTTTTGTAGATGAGAGCAAGCTCTCCAACCTCCTGTCTGGAAAGCCCAGAGGCGATGTCCTTGCTGGTGGTTATTTATTCAAAATTATGGCCACTTCGCTTTCTTTGCATTAGAAATTCTAATAATCTCGATTATTCATCACACTCTATTTCTCCTTAGGCAAACCTATTTGATATTTGGTTGGGATAGTAGAGATTAGTTTAGAAGTTATGCTCCAATTATAATTAATAACTCTCATCAGAAATTAACATACACTCTTATCGTCTAAATACAACCTTAGATATCTGTAGTAGATAGGTTAGTTGAGTTAGTGGAGATGGCCCATAAACACTACATACGAAAACTTAAGAATATTTCTTTTATAATTTGAAATGGAACTCCCCAGCGTCCAATCCAAAGAGTTTAAAGCTCTAGCTGCCAAGTCTTCTACACTCGGCTCCTCTCAGTAGCTAGTGAAGTTGGTATCTACCGTCTTTAGCCACGTCGATGTACCCACTAATTAAAGTAGATGCTCAGGTCGAGTTTCAGGATAGGCAGCATACACAAGGATGTTGGAGTGGATGTGCGTGGCCTGATGGACTTCTACATGGAGTTTCCAAAAGTGACGAAGGATGGGAAGGTTCTACTAAAAAGTCTCGACAGCGTACTGGAACGGCTGAAAGGGTAGACATAAGTCAAAGCCTTTCTCAAAAGTTAACAATAACTAAGGGTAATCTTCATAGCAATGCTCTACCCTGGGTTCTATTAGTTTGAAAATAGTTTTCACCTTATCAGACTTGCACACGTTCTGCATTTCGTTCCCAATGATATGCGTAAAATAATAGTGAAGTGGCTAACTTAACTGACTGCTGAGGAACTCATGCGTATGGTGGAGAACGTTCAGACGGTGCTATCAGTTTAGTTGTTAAAGCTGCTACCCGATAGTGGAGAGGATGATTTGGAGTCGGTGCAGCATTACATTCTGGTTTACTGCCACCTACTTTAATTGCTATTCTTAACGTAATAAACCCTCATATTTAGTAACCAAAAACTTAAACGGATTGCTCTGGATAACTTCCAAAATGCCCAACTTACTGAGCATATCGATCCACTGACCCAAGTCAAACTCACTATGAGGAAGGTGGCTAGACTCAATTTCGTTAGGTTCCCTTTCCTTTTCGATCTTGACTATAAAACAGTATGACGTTAATTATTGTAGAAACTATTAGAGTATGAATCTAAACTGGAGCAGATGATCAACCTTTAGAAGGGAATCCATAGCCTCCAGAACGGGTTCATTCCTCCTGCCGACAGCCACGGTAACCTTACCGTTGATAGCGTTCTCTACCTCCACTTCTAGATCAATAGACAATGTATACTGGATGACTCAGTGACTAAACTGGCCCAACCTAAACGTGGCATGAAGAAACCCCTCAAGATATCGTTTATTGGATAGGAGGGACATGATGAAGGTGGAGTGAAGAAATAATACTTCCAGTTGGTAAACAAATAGATATTCAATCCTAATCTGGCGATGTTCGTACCTAAAAACAACTAAAGGTATTTCTGGTTTAATGGGGACTCTCTCGAAGCTCCCATCATATTTGAGTTTGTTGGTATGCTGCTTGGTCTCAGTATCTACAACTCTATACTGTTGGACCTGCATTTCCCTTTACTCTTGTATAGGAAACTACTCGAAGACTAGAACTCCCCACCCATCGACTACTTCAAATAACTGGCCGATATAGAGCCAGCAGTCCATAAGAGCCTTCAACAGATACTTGATACGAAGGATAGTTTGAGTGGACTGGATCTGTACTTCCAGGTGTTCAGTGAATGTTATGGGGCTAAGAAAGCTCATGACCTTAAACCTGATGGTGCCACTATCCCCGTAACCCACCACAACAAGAAATAGTACGTAGAGTTGTACGCTTAATGGTTATTAAACAAGCACATAAAAAAGCAATTTTAATCCTTTAAGAAAGGCTTTTACAGAGTAGTGACTGGCAGCATGATCAAAGTGTTCTTCCCCGAATAGCTACAGAAAGTGATATGCGGTTAGTAAAACTTTGACTTTCATGCTCTTCAGAAAGGAACCTAATACGAAGGTTTCACATAGAAATCTCCCGTTATTGTTCAACTATGGGAGATATTACATGCTATGCCACTGTTGGATAAGAAGGCATTTTTGTTCTTTGTTACGGGTAGTGATAGAGCACCCATTAAGGGTCTAAAAGAGATTGGCCTTCTAATTCAAAGGCAATCCCCTGATACCTAGAACCTACCTACTGCTCATACCTGCACCAATGTGTTTCTACTGCCTTAGTACTCCTCCAAAGCCAAACTTTAGAAGAAGCTGGTCCTTGCACTGAAGAACAACCATGGCTTTGGCCTCATATGAATCCTCTATATACAAATTATATGAATAAACTGTCAGAAGTCAGAGATGTCCTTAGTTTGAGGGTCATTCTGGCAGGTAGCTGCGATCGAATGGCAGATGACTGCCAGCATTTTCTTGAACATAGAACCATTGACATCTAATTAGGATTTAGATCGAATATAGGCATAGTTCCTCTAGTTGAGTTTCTAAACCATTAGCTTAATCCATGCCTATCGATGGAAATCGGATTTATCTGCTACAGCCTAGAACTAAGTAAGGATTGTAAAATAGACCATAAAGAACTATTTTGTGACTGATTCCTATCTGGCGTAACTCAGGTTTCGTAGTAACTCTAACAAACGCACTACCTTTTAACAGTTTTATGTCTGGAGCTTACCTGTTTTGACTTGCTCCATAATTTACTTTGTAGGGAGTTAAGGGTTGTCAGGAATGATGATCTTTTTGATATTTAGGAAGTAGGTTCGGTAGGCTTAGGGAATCAGTGCCTAGATTGGGATCTATTTGTAATAATCGGCAGCATATGCTTTCCGGCTGTTTTCGGCTAGAGCTTTGTATTCAAGTTCGGCCTGCCATACCAGAGTGTAATGCTTAGCTTAATACTTATCGCCTGTCTTGTTAGATTACGGTCTGCCCCTTCTCTCGCACTTGCTCGTCTGTTTACTGCTATCTTCCATCTTTAATTTAAAATTGCAGTAAACAAGAACTTCTCTGGAATAATGGCAGATAGTCCAACAGTTCTGAGACAATTTCTGCAACTAGGCTAAAATTCAATCTGGTCATATGTTAAATTTTGTTATTAAACTTTGGCTCAAACGTTATTCAAATTTCATAGGTCCTTGTGAGGTCCTTGTGAGGTCCCTGTGAGGTCCTTGTGAGGTCCTTGTGAGGTCCTTGTGAGGTCCTTGTGAGGTACAAAGCTATCGATTGAGACTGACAAATAGTAATGTTTAACTGAAGTAAACTCCGCAATAGACAAATATCAAAATATCATTACTATTGCACCCGAAGCCGAGAGTTCTGGAGCTCCATAAACTATCCTATTTTCTTGTTTAGATCGCCCTCTGATTACTCCATCAACTGGTTGAGGAACTGCTGCAAATGGAACTTGTCCTCTCTTAGTAGAGACACTGTTTAGAGTAACTAACGATTCCGCTCCATCAGCATACTTGAGTTCCCTTACAAACAGTTCAGTCTATCCGCAAGTACAGTTGTGTCTAAGGATTTAGTTACGTGCTGCAGGAATCCTGCTAGAAATGAATCAGGCTTCTTAATCTTCCGGTCGTAGTCAGAAGGAGAGTTGGGTCGTTTGAATGTCGATTCTTAGTGGAGGGCGGATGGTGTTGGAGATAGCTCTTCAATGTATTTGCCCAAATGGAGGATAGCTTTGTCCTTCTCAGCCATTTCCACCTAGTATTTGGCTCTCATCTCCTCCAGCTTCTCCTAGTATTGGGTGCATTTCATTTGGAGTTCCTGCAGAGACTTTTACATTTGGATGGCTTTACTCTTTAACGCAGCCACATACAGTCGAGTTTCCTCCTGTACTTCCGATAAAAGCATTTGAATGTCATTCTCTTTTTACGTATGTTGCTGAACCAGTAAGCTATTCTTTGCCTGCCGTTTAATACAAGCAACGCAAAGATAGTGGTTCTGGAAGCTCCCCTGGCTCACTCTCCCAACATCACTTGTATTGATCTTATACTCATCACTAAGAACAGATTCTCTCTAATGCTCATCTGGCTTCCTAAAACACCTCACATTAAACTCCTGCTATCTACTCAAACTGCTATTTTTGGGAGTGTAGTGCCCTCCCTGGGTGTTCGGCTGCCCATCGACACTCAGTTTCTTTTTAAATGATGTTCTTTATTTAAAGCAAGGTCTAATTTCAGAACCGGTTTTCATCTGTTATTAGTCTTCAAGCGCCGCAATCTTACTGGAATAGCTCTAAAAGGAACTATTACTCCCCGACTACCGAAGCTCCGCGTTGGGGAACAACAATGATGTTTCACTACATCTGGGATATTGTACTTGTGGGAGTACACCTCTCCAAGGCACTTAGCTGCAACCTTGATTTAGAGTGAGTTATTCCTATCTGGACATTTTTACAAAACGTAACGTCGGGATACACCTGAATTACCTCCTGCAACTACCTGCATCCTCACTCCCAATTTCCTTCGCCACATCGACCTTCAGATACCCAGCGACAATGTTCTCTGTGGGGCGACTATCCGATCGAATATGCATAGAGATGACCACCTGCTTCATCTTCATATGTACCTTTCTGGATTGAAGTTCTTTAGTTTAACAACTTCTGAACAGTCTCAACTGGAATTGGACAGGCTCCTTGAAGGAGAGTAAGCCGTTGCTGGGCCTCACTAGCTCCTTACTTTTGATTTAGTTTTCCTTGCTACAGGACACTCCTATAAAAAAGCTGCAGGGAAATTTTGTGTTTATTGTGGCCTGTACAACCTGTATTTCGATGTTGTATAGAAACACCCTTACAAACGTCTGATCCTACAGCGTGTTATTAGCCATTACGAATAAATATTAATTCCAACGAAGAATCACTGTACAGAACTCATATTACTAACAGGTAGCACCTCAGAAAAACAGCATTCGAAGAGTTTTCTTCTATCCACTACCACACTCACTGGTACAATTGACAAATTCAGTTAGATCCGGCCGTTAGTTTCCTGTCTCGTGCTGTTCTTTCGTAGTGGCTTATGCTAGGGTTTGCTGCTATCTTTATTTCTGGATTTGTCCTGTGTTGTTTTACTGTTATTGAATATTTACTTACGCTTCCTCTCTCCCTCTACTTTGCGATAGACGGAAGAAGGGTTTCTTTATCTTGGTTCACACCTATAATGAGAGTCGATGGAGGCCTGTCTAGCCTTGGGTTCATTACTGGGAAGATTGATAGGGTTGAGGATGTTTTATATATGCTTCTAAGAGCGGAACCTTTTGGAAAGTGATATTTTCTCTCTTTGGCTCTACTGGCAGCGTACTGAATGATCCGCCAGATTCTTCATACTGATGCTCACATAGCAGTAATCACAGAATTACTGCCTGGAAGGACATCCCTTCTAGTGTTTTTTGAGATCCTTCCTCATACAGTCCATCTCACAGAAACTACAGTACACCTTCTCATAGTTGCAACCCACCCTATGAGCTATTTTGAGGTTGGTAATGCAATTCCCTAGGCACTCCCTTTAGTGTAATTGCTGAATAGACCCTACCGATACCTGGTGTAGTTTTAACTCACTGGAAGGTACCAGTTAGTAGCATTGTGGACATTTCACCATATTCCTCTTACAATAGCTGATATGCGTGTCGTAGTTCGATATAGGCACTGGTTTGTAACAGTTTTGACAGATTGATATCATGGGGAGACGTTGTTTGTAATAAATTAATCCATAAATGGGTACGCTGCTCTAATTAATACTACCTGCATAAATATACCCTTAGTTAATATTTCACACGTAAGTAATTAATATGAAAGGGCTAGTAGTACTGCTGGTTGTGGCTGGGCTTACCTATTCGGCTTCCCTTCCCTTTGTGGAGGCTAATACAGTGGCAGAGATCACCTCAAACTTCGAGTTCAACCTGATAGTCAACTAGAACAAGAACTCAGTGGTGATGGTTATTGCCTATCGGAAGGTATCACCTAAAGACGCCAAAGAGTATAAGACGCTACTGGAGGATGTGTACCAGTATTAACCACATTCAGGGTTTGGGTTGGTGGCTGACTGTTAGAACTTCTCAACAGATAAGAACTAGAGAGCTCATATTTGTAGTCAGGTGGAGGATGGAGGTGTATCCATGTTCTGTATAGTGCCTAGTGGAGTAGTTCTCAATATCAAAGGTCACGAGATATTCGGCGTTCAACAGATCATTCCTATGTCCGAGAGTGATGTTAAGATAATTGCTAGGAAAGTTAGGTAGTCGATTCCTAACTTCGTAACTGAGATTGAAGATAACTATGATCTGTAGTAGTTCCTAAAGGATAATAGAGGGTCGAAGTTGATCTATTTCGAGTAGGCTCTACTCAACCCTCACTATCTCAAAAAAATTAGCGCTCGGTACCATCGAAGGCTGGATGTGGGTATCTGTGATAACAAAGAGATAGCAGCTAAGTACAAGGTGGAATTCCCTAAAATTATGCTGTTATAGTATAATTATGCGGTTGGAAGGTACGATCAATTCAATTTCGAAGGGCCTACCCATTTCGAATAAAGGCCTTTCGACTAACTTAGTAAGTTTATCGATGACCATGTACTTCCTAATAGGACGAGGGATATGCTGATAGATTTCGAGTTGGTTCATCAGACTGCATTCAATTTTTCTAATTCCAAGCTACTGCAGAAGTTGGTGTCAGAGGATAAGATGACGTTGGTGTAGGTCAATAGAGTGTCTCCATGTAACCTTACAGCATTGACCGATAAGTATGGTAGTATGATGACATACGCTTGTCTCAATACTACTGAACAGCTATTTGAGGATGTTAGAGATGGTGAGGTGCTTCTATTGAAGGACTTCATCACTGAAAGGCTCAGATTCAGCGTTAATGACAAACTATAGAATATAGTGGAGTTCCCCTAGATAAAGCACAAAGTTTCAACGTAGAAGGAATGGTAGATATGTCGGTAGCTGGCCAAAGCTCAGGATAAACTGGTGGTAATCCCCTACTTTCCGGACAAATCACATCAAGCATACCTAGCACGATACTTCGCCTCTCTGCCCACCTTCACAAACGTCTACCAATTTTGCCAAATATACGAACCCAACAAGTATATCGCTAAGGAATTGAAACTAACTCCCAACACTATAAGTGTTATGCTCAAATAACCTAATGCCCCTCAATAAGCCTCCAGAAAGATAGAGAATAAAGCTGCGGAAAGTTACGGCGATATGAAACTATTCCTGAGGTAGGCAGCCGTCCAGTATCTATCATAAGACTTCGAGGGCACCATGGGTAACAACATCACCAGTGTAAACTCCCCTTAATAACTCACCAAGAACTGTTTCAGTAAACCATGCATTCTAGCAATTCTAAACACCAGAAAGAAACTACGTTCATAACAATAAATCGTAATGCTCAGCCAACTATCCATAGTTTTTGATAAGTTCGTTAATATCGTCTGGACGAATGGTAACTGCCATACGGAACTCCTTCCTCAGCTCAACCTTAAAACTTAAAATCTTTCCGCTCTGATCTACTACCACTAGAAGACTAACTACTTCTCACTCTATAAAGAGAAGTACTGGATAAAGAAGGAGGTTCAAAAGTGGCTGAAGTATCTTCGATCTGGACCTAAGCTTAAACGGATGAAGTTTGCCATAGATATCTAGAGGAACACCTGCCAGGGAGAGTCTTAACTGTGATAATACACCATAAGAATAATCACTTGTAATTCTTTTTGTACTTGCCAAGGTTGTTCCTATATTTTATTTGGATTAGTTCCTCGGGCACCTCCACCTAAGCTACGAATTTGGGGTTAGTGAATAGGGTTGTTAGGTGCTAGTTTTAGGTTTATGCGTTGGTTGTTACTTAGGGGCGACGAAACGATTATTTTATTATGGGTAACTTTGTTTATGACTGGGTGTTATTATTTAATCGATGTAGTTGTGGTAGGATAGGCTTAGATGTATTTCCTTAAATTAGTTTCTTATCAGATCGGATTATTCTTTAGCGGTAGGAAGGGATATCCATAAGACTAATATCTGGCATCGGTTTTGAAATGTCGATAGTATGGTGGCGTGCCTAAACCTTTTCCTCTGCACATTGAACTACAGCAATATTCTCAGCCAGCAGCATCCTCAAATAGTCATTAACTATTACTTTTTCCTATGGATGGCTAATGAATTTAGGTTTTATACCAGGCACTCTATTGGTACGAAGGTTTAGGAAGGAGGATACACAGGGGCCCAACCTTCCCACAGATATCAGTTCTTTATGGTTTAGAGATTTCGTTCTAGTTAGTCCTTAACGCTTATTCTGTAGTTACTATAACTTCCCCACGAACTACTATTTCTGCTTCTGCTCATCGTATTACCTCTCTTTCTATATGAAAGTTTTCTTCCTTAATAGTTTCTATGCATTCCTAAGCTCGCTGCCGAACGAACTTTTGGTATTGGCTAGATTGATACTAATTAGACGGGTTTGATTGGGCAAAGTGACCCTTTTCTTCTTATCCACCCTTTTATCTACATGCATAAGACCCTCAAGTTCTTTAAGAAATCCAATTTCCTAAGGGTTACTAGGCACCGCCTTATTAATCTTTCCTTAGAAGAAATCAGTTTGTTTATCCCTTTTCTGTTTTTTAATCTTATCCTGTTCCATCTCATAAGTTCGGTTCTTCTTCTGGTACTCCGCCATAACATTGGAGAAGAACCCCACAAACATCTCCTGTATCTGCTATACAATGTACTTCTCAGAAACCTCTATACCCAGTGCCTCAAATATAGTAATGTGGAAGCTATCATAGACAAACCTCTCGTTCATGAATATCTGCATCTACTCTCCCCTGAACATCTAGTTGTAAAGTTTCAGCACCAAAAATACATTGCTGAACATTACGATATTGGCAACCGGTTACTTTGGTTTGCTAATAGACATAAACATCTCCACGTACTTCCTGCCCAGTTATATCCGGAACTACTCTCTCAGCTGTTAGACCAGAGAGTCCCGGTTAGGTTTGTTTTTGAAAGCAATTATCGGAAGTTTGATGAACAGTAGGTACCAGAATAGAGTGCTTACATACCCAATGTTCGTACGAGATCTATAGACCTAAATGAAATGCTGCCTCAGCTTTTCCGTTCGGAACCTACTCTAACCCAAAATGGTACTTGATGAACTTCAGGTCTAAAAACCATTGCACCTTCTCTCTAAAGTTAACTTCCAGTGGGAACTAGGTAGCGGATTAGAGGGACATTGA